>CALYDF020002939.1:0-27039 GCA_944474145.2 Dicrocoelium dendriticum | reverse complement strand
ACATGCCTGACAGCGAGACTTCAGCGTCTGTCATTCCAGTGTGCAACCAGGTCACATTGACACGGAAAATGCCGTGTGGCATAGAAATTTGCTGATGTTTTAGTTCGGCCAATTTATTGAATGGTCCGTACTCACTGCTATGGCACAAACCATTCCGTGAATGTATGAGCTTTCATCTTTCAAAAACAGGCATGGAGAGGTGCTATTGGTATATCATAGGCCCTTGTGCAGGCGTATATAGCTATGTAGCCCTCCCTGATCGAGGAGATGGATACGCATTCAAACAACCCACTGTGCATGGGATGGAGGACATCGGTGAGTATTTTGGATGCACGCTTGTTACAGCAGCTAACATTGCTGGTCCCAATGACATGGACAAATTTCAGCATTGATACGCCACTACCCAGGGATAGGTGACTCATTTTTCTGACAAGTAATTTAAAGTCTTTGCTCAGGAGACTAGCAAAGATAACGGGAGAGCAATAGGTCTAATAGGGTAGGACACATGCAGTAATAAAACGCTAGATAAAAAAATGTGGTATGGTAGATGGCCTGAGGCGTATAACGAAGAACGAGATCACGCATACTTTAGTGAATTTTTCGTTCACCTGAAAGAACCACATAAGCATACTTCCCAATATCACTCTCAGGTATAGTGCTAACTTGGAAGAGGTCAAAATGTCACCGTCAATGCAATATGTGGACACTGCGTTAGGACCAACTGGAGGCAATTCCTTTTAAACGGAGGAAAAAGAACATCCTTGAATTTTGAGGTGTTTAACGTTAAGCAACGGGATTTGGATGGATCTGCGAGGTTGTCTAAGTGGGTACGGAGTTCGGCCGATGAATATATACTTGCATTGTTGGGGTTAGAGCCTACCTAATCAGAGTAGAATCTAGTTTTGTAAAAGCTGTGCCAGACGGCGTCGCGGAACTGTGTTCGAAACTTGTTACCGTGCCACAAAACTGAATTAGCCACATGTCCCGAATCGAGTGTACAACTGACGACAGGTGAGTACGCACAGAGTTGGGATGTTTTCAACAAAAGCCACGAATATTGTGTTTGTTTTGTGTAACAGGACATTGCACTTACTACCTGGGCCAAACAACGTCCGACACTTGTGAAAAACCCACCAGCTATTAAAATCACACAGGTTTCCACTATGTCACACAGCAGTTTTGGGCTATTGGAAATTGTCCTGTCCGGTTTTCTATTCACCTTGTCAATACATACAACTAAGTGGCATCGCATGTTCTGACGATAGCACGGTATACCGGCCAAGAGTTGGTGGGTGTCCATCAGAGTTTCTTTCTCCTTGCGCGACCACAACAACTGGCAACGGAGTATGTTATCCAATTAACTGA
This sequence comes from Dicrocoelium dendriticum, assembly GCA_944474145.2. Taxonomy (NCBI): domain Eukaryota; kingdom Metazoa; phylum Platyhelminthes; class Trematoda; order Plagiorchiida; family Dicrocoeliidae; genus Dicrocoelium; species Dicrocoelium dendriticum. The sequence continues at coordinate 25,674 of CALYDF020002939.1, read as the reverse complement.
AACAGTCCATGTATAAAATATGTCGGAAAAATCTCCATATCAGTTGGGGTTTTTGTGAGACAATCTCATGAATTAATCCGACAACAGCGGGAACAAACCGTAGCGCTCATGAAACTGATCAAAAACTGACACAGCGACTTAACCTGCAACTCGAGAAACATTCGCCCATGCTCCCACAAGAATTCTGTTGACATTCTGTGCAACTCCATCAATGGTTTTAATTACGCTCCAGATCTTCATCTCAAGTTTGATGAATGGTTCAAACGAGGAGAAGATATTTTCCGCACGTACTTCATTTTTCACGATGACTCCTGGAAAGCACGTTCCCTCCTCCGAAAACTTTGAATGAACGAACACTTCAGGTTTCTAGAGCACATCTTGCCAAAACAGCCTAAAGACATAACCTTTGATGAAACAGTGTCCCAGATTTCTGAGACACTCGGTGAGTCGGCTTCATTATTTAATGTTGGTCTTCAATGCATGAACATAGTTAAACCCGAAACTGATGACTATAACAAATTAGCCGACATTGTCAACCGTGAACGTGAACATTTTAAGCTACACTCACTGACGGATTCTCAGTATAAATTCCAGGTTTACCGTCCCCTGAAGACGCGGAAATTCGTAAAGGCCTACTAAGCTCCATCAACATCTGGACATGACCCACAACTCTCTTGCAGCTGAGTGCATGCGCATTTTAACCTTAAAACATGAAACCGCCCTTACTGAACAGAATTCACAAATGCCATCAACCAGAGAGCACACCAGTGCATCAGCAACTATGGATTCCATGACATTGGAGAGTATGGGAAGAAGGGATACTGGGTGGTATTTGGAGGGATCAGTCCTGCTGCCACAATCGCGAATCGGGGTTAATACTCCAAGCTCCCACATGGCGGGAACTTGATTCGGGTCTAAGCAATGCCGGAAGATCTGAGCCAGAGGTCTTGCCAGTTGGTTTGCTGCTGCTCGCAGTGCTGCTGGACGAATGGTGTCGACACCCGGCGAACTGTGTTTGCGTAGAGACAGATTTTGCAATACAGCCTCTGCGGTAAAAGTGATGTAACTTAGTCCTGGAGGAGGGGCGACAAATGTTGGCAGACCGCTTGGTGGCAAGGCCCTGCGAAACTTGGGGGCATATTGCATCCGCAGCGCGTCTGCTGCTTCCACAGCCGTTCTTGTTGGGCCATCAGCCATCCTGAGTCGAGTAAATCCTTGTCTCACCTTTCGTAGGCGCTTGATGTGTTTGTACAGCAGGTTGTGATTAGCGCCGAAGATTTTCTCGATGTTCTGCTGAGATCCGGCTTTGTCTTCACTTAGCAGTTGAGTGCAGGGGTTACGTTGGGTTAGGTATTTGTCCCAAGTTTCCGGCGCTGGAGCTTCTCTGTACACTCGCCATACTGCGTTGCGTACTGTCATCCATTTTCCAGTTCTGCTCCTAACGAAAGTAATGGAGGTACACTTATTGCAAACGCTTACCCCAGAATGCTCTGCAATCAGCTGACTGAATTTGTTGACGAACTCGAGCCAAGCGACTTCCGGGGGGTCTTCGGCAGGGAACAACTAAGTTGTGGCGCTGCCGAGCTGGGCTACTCCATCCTAGCTTGTGATGGTTCGCACAGTCTCATCGTTCTCATTCCGATATTCTGCATAGCAGACGAAGTTGAAACTGTTGTCTGCATGATCAGTGCGACTCAATGGGCAGTCTGAAACCAACACAACAATCATATGCTCCTCGTTAGTAAGCACAAGATCCAGCCCAGATGACATGTTACCCGTTCTGAACCGGGTGGGCAAAGTGATTTGCTTGTAAAGTGGAACATTATTTATAGGATCTTGTAGGTCGGCTTGAATTATTCTCATATCTTGGCAGGAGTTTCTAAACAAAGTACGTTGAAACCACCCATGATAAGAATGTGAGTGTACTTTCGCTGTATGCTGCATGCTAAAGCAGCCGTAATGGTGGCAGTCAGTTTCAGGCGTAGAGTTAAGAGGGAAACGTACACCAAGACAATAAGGCAAACGTCCCTGCCTTCTAACTGCAAGTGGCACCCAAAAGGAGTCGGCGAACTACGAGTCTGAATCCGCCTCGTCTTCGCACTCTAAGTCGCTTTGACAATACAAGATTACCCCTCCTCCTTTTTTAAGCCTATCATTTCGGATCAGCGACATGCCAGTAGCGAAACTTCAGCTTCCGTCATTCCCGTGGGCAACCACGTGTCGGTGATACCTATGACATCATATGACGCCGAAGCTTGGTGGTCTTCCAGCTTGGCCAGTTTATTAAAAAGACCTAGGGCCGAAGGGGTCAAGTGTGGGAGAACGCCGACTGATGGGTCGGCAGTTATTCATTTTTCGAAGCAATAATGCTACCTCTTCTGAAGCTTGAGTCGACCAAGGTGCATTCCAATCTTCGTTTAGAATTAGGTCAGAGTCAGTTAAAGCAGCAGTCAAGTTACGCTTCTGTACATTCGTCGGTATGCTTGCTGCTTCAGGTGCTTTAATATTTGAACTGTGCAAGGCATCTCTGACTTGTAACCGAAGATCAGAAGAATGACCTTCCCGATTTCTCCGCCATGGATCCAAAACATCCGTTGCCGTTTGCTCCGACTGAACCACGTGTTTAGGCTTCTGGAGCCGCACCGTTTATAATTTGGTGCGAGGGTTATCCTGGTGTGCCACAATATCATGCTAATAAAGTGTCTCATGAATGAACCGCCACTATTCGTAATCGTGATTTCCAGTCTCTTGAAAATCATTTGAAGGATGTTCTGGCACGCCATAGATGAAGATTGTGTTTACGCGGTCTTGCTTACTGTGTCTGTCTGTGGTGTTTCTTTTCGTTTGGCGCCCGCTCCAAGCGACATCAGGATAGATGCGTATCCCACAGGATCCGCGTTTAAAGCGCTTGCTGAGAGCAAAACGTTTTCTACTTCGGTGGAGGACTCTAGTGTTACTCAAAAATGTCTAGGTTCAATATAGTGTGGCGAGTTCGCATGACGAGTAATTCCCAATAAGTTTACGGGCTCGACCTTGACACTCATCATAAAGCACAATGAGTTCCATTAGTGTTGGTCGTCCAAAAACTTATCCCTCAATGTGATGGCGTTAGATTCAGGACATTCAGGCATTCAACAGCCGGGGTACTATTGTTGAATCGCTTTTTCGTTGATCTACAAGTTAGGATACTCGTTTGTTCTGACCTGCTGATAAGTGTTGATTGTTTACCGTTTGTTCCTCTGTTCGCGTTAACGGTGTTGACAACAGGAGAGGCCGAAACGGCGGCCTCCTGGCTGATTTGCGCGGCAATCTATGCATAGGTAACTGAGGTTCCGGGGGGTTTTGTCTCGACAAGAGACATTTGAGCTACAGGTACCGAGGGTTGGTGCTCGACTGTTTCATCCCTGTTAATGCTAGATGTCAGGACTAGTGGCGGTTGTTTAACCAGATGTTGCGAGTGGTGCCTGATTTTCTTTGCCATGAGTACTGTTCGCCTATCGTAGGTACGGTCAGTTTTCGTCCGGCGTTCTACCAAACTTGGAGAAGACAACGGAGAGCGGGACGTGGCTGATTGCGATTCAGAAGAAGCGGATTGTGCAGTATTCCGTTGTTTAGAAGCTGCTGCACTTCCATGGTGCATACTCTCTTCCATTGAAGTAATCTAATTGGTTATTCTCTATGTGGTTTCTGCGGTTAAGCTGTCCCACTTCTGAATTAGGATAAGCGAGCACTTAACGAGTGAGATGATTGAGCACGCAGTAGAGAACTAAAGTACATATTAGGAGCTATTTCGCTATCGTACCCGATGTTGGGACACATTTGCACATTTCGGATGATGCCATTTCAAACAGCGCGAGCTAGTCAGATCTATTTTAAATGATCCATAATATTATCCTAATCCGCAAATGCCTTTCGCTTGGAGACTTTTCGGATTCGCCTTTCTGCCATTTAACGTTGTCTCGTTACCTGAATCATGGGTTGGCGTTTGTTGTATGCGTAAGGTCAAAATGCACGAGCAAATTAAAAGGTCATTCTAAAAAACGGACTGCTGTAATCTGATCTATGCCTAACTGGGTGAGTACATCAAAGTGTCACAAGGAGAATGATGAACCAATAGGGAAGCAGAGAATTGGACGCTTTGTGTGTGTGTGTGTGTGTGTGTCTGGGGTTGTGTGCACCTGTCTGTATAGACTAGGTCAAGAATGTTGACAGAATACACAACATCACCTCTCCGCCTAATCGTTTGATACGTCAAATTCATATCGATTCGGTCGTCTTTGTTCTCGGCCTGTCCTGCGGAGCTGCGTGCTTTGCGTGGTTTCATCCGTGAAGGTTGTTGGCATACGCTCCGTTCGTCTGATACTTGTGAATAATCTTCGGGCGTTGACTGTGCGGCCATCCTCCAACCGGTAAGTGCCTGGCCCACAGGCACGCGTTATTCTTATCGGATTTGATAACGTGGGCTGTCCTTTTGATGCAGTGTTTACCTTCACGCGCACGAATGTTCCGGGCTGGATCGGAGTAGTATGCTGCCGGTAAGTGGTCTGATATCGATGGCGACGATCTAACTCGTCGGAATTATTGGTTGCAGCAATAGAAAGTGCGGCATTCAACTTTGTCCGAAGCTCACGCCTAAGCATGAGTTTAGCTGGCGTTTTGTCTGTACCTCGGTGGTGTGCGGTTCGGTAAGAAAATAGTGCTTGTAGTACTGCATCCTCCCAACCTGTACCCGATAATCGAATAGTTTGGATACTCTCTTTCAAGGATCGATTGAACCGCTCTACCATGCCATTTGCCGCTGGATTGTACGGCGCTGTACGTGAGTGCCGGATAGCGTGAAGTTGAAGGAACAAATGAAACTCGTGGCTTGTAAACTGCGGCCAGTTGTCTGTCACTATCTCCTCTGGTAATCCGAAAAGGGGAAAACATATATTTGAGCCATCGAATAATGCTGGCAGTAGTCACCTCTCTACACAAATGGACTTCCGGCCACTTACTGTAAAAGCAGTTCGCCACCAAACAGTTCCTTTGATGCTGAGGCGCTGAGCTAAATGGACCCATGATGTCAACAGCTATCTTGGCCCACGGTCGCATAGGATAGTCAATGGGTTGTATAGGGGATGAAACCGGCCTTGAACTCTTGTCTGCCCTTAGACATGAAGAGCAGTCATGAACAAGTTTTTCTATTTCGTGTGTCATTTTGGGCCACCAGAAGTATGCGTCAACCTTGCGTTTCGTACGAACGATACCAGGGTGGCTCTCGTGAGCACATAGCATGATCTTTTGTATCAAATTCCGAGGAGCCACAAATTTCTCGCCACGCATTAAGCATCCATCTATAAATGAAAGTTCGTGACGCAACACGTAGTACGGACGCAAGTCGCCTGTGATCTTGTTATTTTGTGGCCAACCGTTAAGCAGAAACCCCTGAACGTTGCAGAGTGTCTCATCTTCCTGAGTCGTCTTCTGGAGTTCTTCCTTAGTCAGGGCTGAGATTGGTTCATTATTCAGGGAAGACACCATTAACCTCACATTATCATCCTCATTATTTTCGGTTTCGTTGAGGGGCAGTCGAGAGAGCCCATCCGCTACCTGATTTTCGCGTCCGGGACGGAATTTAATTTGAAAATAGTATGTTAGCAATCGTGCATACCAGCGATGTATCAGAAGTGGCCTGATGCCATTTGTTCCCCGAGTAAGTAAACTAGTTAGCGCTGCGTGGTCTGTACGAAGAGTGAAGGGTCTTCCGAACAAGAACAAATTCCACTTCTCACAGGCCCAAACACAGGTAAGGGCTTCTTTTTCCCCGGCAGAGTAAGAAAGCTCCGCCGCCGACAATTATCTGGTAGCGTATGCAATAACTCTTTCAAGCCCGTTTTGAATTTGAGATAGTATAGCACTCAACCCAATGTTTGATGCATCAGTAGAGACAATCGTTGGGCAGGTCTCGTCAAAAATCGCCATAACTGGTGTGGAAGCAATGCGGCGTTTTATCTCGTCAAATGCCTTTTGTTGGGGGTGGACCCCAAACAAATACACTTTTCTCCTTTGTCAGTTCACGCAGTGGCTCAGAGATATTCGTGAAATCCTGCAGGTAACGTAGGTTGTAAGAATACATACCTAGAAAATGCTTTATTTCAGTGGGGTTCTGTGGGCAAGGATACTCGGTGATGGCACGTGGGTTTTCAAAACTCGGCTTCATACCGTCATTTGTTATAATGTGGCCGAGGAACTCGATCTCACTAGCATTAAATTTGCACTTCTCGAGGTTTAATCTGAGGTTAAGATCGTGTAGTCGACGTAACACAGCGTGCAGTCGTGAATCATTTTCTGCTGGAGTCCTACCGAATACACAGATGTCGTCCATGTATACTATTTGACCAGGTACATTTTCTAGCTTTAAGGGCCGCACATAGCGGTCAGGCGAGCGTGGTGATTGCAAAGTCCAGTGAGCGGTCTGCGTGGTCGCGCAATCCGTGTGATGGATAATGCAGGCGCACAGGCTGACAAGATCACAAGGAATGGCGAGTGACTGGAACCTGCTAACTGATTCTGAACACAGCGCTGAACACAGATTGAGAGATCACAAATTCTTTCACAGCTGCGTTGAGAAACGTCGGATTGGAATAAGCTTAGGCTTTTCAGACTACCTTAAGAATTCTGTATCGAATGGTGTCACACCGGAAGCAATCGGCTCAATGCGATTGGGTTATGCGCTTGCGCTTAAGCACGGAAGCTAGTAAAATCGGTTAGTGATGGTATGAATTTCATTTGGAGAAGATATTTTCAGCTTTGATGGATTACTGTGCAGCGTTTGTAAACCCGGTGTGAAAAGCTGCGAGAAGATGGAAAGAGGATATTGTAATAATCCAAATGAACCAGCAGTACGCAAGTCACGCATGTGTGTGGATGACCTTGACAACTTGGTCAAACACAGATACCTCAGTTGATCTTCAACAGTTCTACAAACAAAGATATTCGCTGTCTGTGGTGGACGACTGCATTCTTGTTTGCAAATTGATTTGTGATTCCCAAAGCTCTGCAATTCAAGGTACTACGACAATTTCACGCTGGTCACCCTGAAATAAACCGAATGAAAACATTAGCACGCGGTTATATATACTGGCCTTTCTTGGACAAACAACTAGAAGAATTAGCAAAGGGCTGCCATAAATGCGCAATCGCAGCAAAAGCACCACCGAAAACAGAAATTCCTCCCTGGCCGACACCTGACAAACCTTGGATGCGTATGCATGTAGATTTTGCAGGACCCATCAGCGGTAATAATTTTTACTCGTTGTCGGCTCATACAACAAAATGCCCTATGGGTTCCTAATGAAAAACATAATATCTGGGGCCACCGTTTCGCAACTAAGACAGTTATTCAGCTGATTTGGCTACCCAGAAACCTTGGTGAGTGATAATGGTACACATCTCATTTCAGCATGTTTCTCGAACTTTTTGTGAAACTTGCGCAATCCGGCACGTCCGCACCCCACATTTTCACCACAATCCAACGGGCAGGCTCAACGCTTCGTGGACAATTTTAAACGTGTCCTCTTGAAACCAAATGAGAAGGGAACGACGCAAGAAATCCTCCAACAATTTGTGTTCCTATATCGGGTCAAACCGAACCCCCGAACGCCGAATGGACATACCCCGGCAAAAGCCATGAGAAATTGTAAACTAGGAATACCTTTTAATGCCCTTAGAGCATCAATGAAAGTACTGACTGAAGAGCGAAAACGTGCTCTGGTACAACGGTTATGTAAGCATCAAGGAGCAAGACGACGTACGTCCACCCATGGTCAGCTAGTTCTCGCACGCAATTACCGTAACGGTTGACCAAACTGGGTACTAGGTAGGATCACTGGTAGGCGAGATAAAGTAATTTAAGGGATGCAGGTAGGATCACAAATGTGCATTCGCCATGTGAATAAGTTACGACAAACCTCGTACATGCCAGAAAAACGGAAGACCTGCAAACTGCCTCTGGAAATACTGATTGACGCTGTTAAGCTCTCAGGGTGCATACCAAATGCTGAATTATCGAAGACTCGCCATCGATTCCTTGACTAATGCGCCGTACAAAGCTTGTTCGGAAGACTACAACACGGTGTCAGATAACTCCTAGGAAGTGTTCCTACGATTGACACCTTCAAGGAGAAAGATATTTGGCTTAGAGCCTACCTAATCAGAGTAGAATGTAGTTTTGCAAAACCTGTGCCAGACGGCGTCGCGGAACTGTTCGAAACTTACTACCGTGCTACAAAAAGTGAATAAGCCGCATGTTCCCCATCGGGTGTACAACTGACGACAGGTGGGTATACACAGTGATAAGTTGTTTCTTTTGTGTAACCTAACATTGCACATAGTAGCTGGCCCACACAACGTCCGACACTTGTGAAAAACCCACCAGCTATTAAAATCACACAGGTTTCCACTATGACACACAGCAGTTTTGTGCTATTGGAAATTGCCTTGTCCGGTTTTCTGTTCACCTTGTCAATACATACAACTAAGCGGTATCGTGTGTTCTGACGATAGCACAGCATACCGACTAAGAGTCGTTGGGTGTCTATCAGAGTGTCTTTCTCCTTGCGCGAACATAGCATGGATAATGGAAGCCAGGGACTGTTTCGTCCGCATACTTCAGTGCGTTGGCTTCTTCAGGGAGGGGATTGAGGTAACATAAGGGGAAAATAAGTGTGGACAAAATGGCTCCCTAAGGAACACCAAAGCTATTGGTGAGTGCCAAAGGGTTATTTCTCAATAATTTTGTATACTAGGCTCACCTGGTAAAATAATATTTTAACGAAAGCATCAGAATTTTAAATAGAACATACTACATCCCGAAAAATGGTTAACGGTTCACACAAACGAAAGCATTGCTGAGATCTAGTGACGAGAGCACAGTGTGTACCAGACATGCTACTGCATCTAAAGTGCACTTTGAGCTGCGATACCGGAACCATTGAGGGTCATCCAAATGGGTCTGGGCTGATATTCTTATAAGAAAAACCTCTCAAACGCTTTCAGAGTAACCAGGTTGCGAGCGATCGGTCGATATTTGCAACTTCCTTTCTTCGACACCGTCGTGATGTACACGTTTGGCTGGATACACTTGTTGACATGGCAAGGATCCCACCTCAGTGGTTTTCCTGCTGTGAGTTTCTTTGTCGTTCCCCATCCCTTTTAGCCTCCCCCTCCACCTACGATCTCATTTCATAGCGTGAAACGTAATAATTTTTCTTTTTGCCTAGTAGCCGGCTGGTAGCTTACCGGAACAATGCCTATCCGTTGCTGGTAGCTCAACTGGCATACAACTGTTGTATTTATTTTACACAATAAAACCATAGCAAAAAACCGATTTGTATTCAAACCTTCTAAAATCATGAAATCACAGTCGCTTCCAAGCATATTCCGAGATATTTTCCTTTTCCTTTATGTATTGCGGCACAGTAGCTGAGGTGTTTCCCATCTCTAGCTGACGTGTATAATGATGATGATGGTGTTTGCGCTTCGCCAACTGTCAGCTATATTGTGCTACGTAAAACACCGTGTGTACAAGTCGGCGTAGAACTCCGCCAGTTAATCTGCACACTCCTTGAGAACCACAGAAGACAACTTACCGAGACCAAGTGCTTTGCTCACCTGCAGCCCCATTAATTCCCTGTGTACTCCTAGGCTGTCCACAGAAGGAGGAGTACTTGAAGTTAGCTGCAACTCAGCGAAAGATATATCTAAGAATGAACTATCATCCTGGTCACAAAAGTTGTGATTTGGTTAACCGACATCCGGAATCGAAGGCGTGACCTAGAGGGTGACTCCGCCTAAATGTCACATCACTCTCCATATGGCTTGAATGTGGCTGATTGAGGCGACGCAATTCGATTTTCATATCAACCAATAGAAACCTCACGGACGAAAAGACTTTGCGCTTGAAAGCTGTTTCTTTAAGCCTACGCATTCGTTTGAGATGTTGAGACGAGAACATATCAGTACTGATAAAAATTGTTTCAACTGAATAACAGATGGTTAACTGGTCACAATATTTCCGTACCTCCGTATCGTAATAAACGAAAATCTGTGGAATTATTGATTTCACGCAGTCGCTGAATGTTCTGGGAAAGGCATTGTCTACGCTTGAACATTCGACCTTTGCAACGGGTGAGATCTTTCTGGTTCATTTTGATAAAGAAAATGATTGATAACTTTAGCATGGCATGATCAGAGCTCCCAAGCGGCGCCCGAGTACAAACAGAAAAAGCTTTCAGGTTGTTAGCAAATACTATGTCATGTGGTTTATCTAACTGGGTTGCAGAGGACAGTATGTTCTTTAGGCTGAGGAACGCAATGAAGCTGGTGTCAGATCTGCTAAAATCGCCGGCGACTATGCACAGGGCGTGTTCTAGGTATTCGAGGACCGCAGCTGTAAATCCGTCTCAAAATCCTTCCACTTCATAACTTGCACAGCTGGGTGTGACATAAAAATTAGCACATAAAATCAAACGATATCCGTTTAGCAATCTTGGTTTGCATTTCACGATTAGACAGCTGATGCATTGCGAGCTGTATTGAACAATGATTTTAACCGACGTGCACAATTAGGAACTAATGTAAATGGTAACGCGAACACTGCGATTTATCTGTGTACATTGGCTATCAATACGAAAGGGGCTAAATCCATCGAGTTCTACAACTGCATCTTCAATATCATCAGCATGAAGCTAGGTTCCCTACCACATAATGATGCGCAAAGCAGAAAATTAACGGCATTTAATTTCACCTGAAGTTATCTAATTCTGCAAGTGGCGAGCGAACATTAACACTTAGTAGAACAGGTAGGCTCATATTTCTGATATTATCCTCCGAAGTGCAACCCGCTATCATGCACGTTGCTTTGGGGCATAATTCCTTTGCCTATTTTTGATACCTTTATTTTGTTTCGTGTGGCTTGACCCGGAAAAAGTGTCCACTTCATCAGCGTAAAAGCGCGTAAACATTTCAAAGTATCGCGAGTGTAAACGATCATCTGCCTAGTTGCAGAACTGAGTGTTGCAAAGTCGGAACAAAAGGGTTTTGATGCAGTTCAAAAATGTTTGTTAACAAATCTGTTGGTTAGGAATTATTAAGTACAGCCAAATTTGAAGACCACTTCAGTATTCCCGCATATCACCACAGATTTTGGTTGTCCGAATTGGTTTACCATGGAAATTCTAAAGTATGCTCCGATACTTTCCCTCAACTTAAATATATTTAAAACGCATATGCAGTGCAGTAACTCGTCTATTCTGCGTGTTGCCGCTACCGTTTATCGAGAAGACATGTAATTTCAAGAAATGATGAGTATGTCATCATATTCTGCAAATCCAAGATGGAGACATACACGTTTGTCTATACATGAACATCATGTTATGCCTGCCAATATGATCATTGTTTGTTTGCTTTCGATTTCGCATCCTTCATTCAGACGAACCTTTGAGGAGAAAATCGGCATAGCACGCGTAAAGGACAGAGTCGAGGCTACCCACAACTCTTGACTAATGAACAAACTGACGAATGCACTCTAACACTCTGCGTTACACACTTGGGCAAAATATCCCGAAACTGACTAGTCGAACTGTTGCAGATATATGACAAGCAGCGTGTGTACCCGCTTCGTATGGCTGCATTGTAAAGCAGGGAGGTTTATTAGCAGTTGGTAAACGAGCACGCAAGAACAGGCGGCTTTATTTCTGGACAAGGTGGTGATAAATGCAATCGAATCGTTCCGAAAATTTGTCGTGTTGAGAACGTATCTGTAAAATGGTGCGGCCCACTTCTGAGCTTACCACAATCAAGCGACGATTAACAGACATCAGTAGGGTATGCACCGCTAATAATATCAACCGAGCTGGTTTTGTAACGGTGTAAACTGTTAGCCATTTATTCCAGGTTGATGTATAGTGAATATGAAACAGTTGCGCTTCCCGTATTTTGTGACATTGGATTTTATGCTTATTTGTCTTTTACGTCGCTCATTTGTTTTACTGATGTCACATCCGTTGCACTCTCGGATTCCCTGTTAGTCACGCGCTACCTTGCTCTGTGCTCTTACTAAATAACTCCCAGCTTATTACCTCTCTGTTCAATACATGTGGAGTCTAGGAACGTTCTAAATTATGAATAATTGTTGCCCGTATTGTTTCTTACTAGTTCGTATGGTAACCAGTACCGGAGTTCCGCTCAACAGGTGGTAGATGGATCAAAAGCGGATATTTTGGGACGAACAGTCATACTTATCAGTATGGGACTGTGAGGGCATTTGGCTGCAAGCGAAACGTTACAAATTAAATAAAGCGCGGTCTGTCTGTAGATTTTTCTTGAGATGATTGAAAAGCAATATGTTCTGTTTGTGGTCACGAAATATAGTGGCGAGCACATTCGTTCGAACGTATTTGAAAAGTATTACCTAGATTGCAGGACACGTCTGTGGCCAAAATTTAAGTTTGAGAACAGAGGTTAGTTATTTGTCTGGTTTCTCATTGTATCAACGAGAATTTCTACTGCCTCATGAATTTGACTCGCTCTCAAGATTAATTATTTAATTACACCTGTTGAATCCAGGTGCAGATGGGAGTCATAAAATCGCCGCTGCTCTGACACCGTGACCACCAACCAACTAAATCAATGAACAACCCTGTATATTTTACAGTCGTCGAGGTTGCATTAACAAACATGGTGTGGAGTGGTGCACTGAATTGTACATTTCACCATATTACTAATATCATTCATGTTTATGCTGGGCTAGCTGCATTTGCTACACCGATCAACAATTTCATTTTGTGTCTGGATATTCGCTCTGTACTTGAAATTAGACGTATATTTTCAGTTTTATCTGCAAGTCGCACAGACGTAAAACGCCGCTATTCTGTTCAGCGTTTCAATATGACATATGGACTATGTTTAGCATTGATTGTTCTCGGTATCGAATGAACCGTTTAACCAAAAGTTCGCGAAACATGCTGAAGTGAGATGTGTACCATTATCACTCACCAGGGTTTCTGGGTAGCCAAATCGGCTGAATGACTGTCTTAGTTCCGAAACGGTGGCCCCAGATATTATGTTTTTCATGAGGAACACATCGAACCTTTGCTTTATGAGTCAACAACGATTAAAAATTGTTACCACTGATGAGTCCTGCAAAATCTACATGCATACGCATCCAAGGTTTGTCAGGTGTCGACCAGGGATGAATTTCTGCTTTATGTGGGGCTTTTGCTGCGATTGCGCATTTATGGCAGCTCATTGCTAGTTCTTCTATTTGTTTGTCCAAATAAGACCAGTATATATAACTGCTTGCTAGTGTTTTCATTCGGTTTATTTCTGGGTGACCATCATGAATTTCTCGTAGTACCTTGGATTGTAGTGCCTTGGGAATCACAACTTCAGCTGCGAAAAGAATGCAGTCGTCCACAATAGACAGCGGATGTCTTCGTTGGTAGAACTGTTGAAGGTCAACTGATGTACCTGTGGTTGGCCAATTTGTCAAGATCCTCCACACAAATGGGTGACTTGCGTGCTCCTAGTTCATTTGGATTATTATTCTATATCCTCTTTCCATATTCTCGCAGCTTTTTCACACCGGGTTTACAAGCGCTGCACAGTAATCCATCATACTTGAAAATATCTTCTCCAAATAAAGTCCGTACCATCACTAACCGATTTCACTAGCATCCGTGCTTAAGCGCAAGCGGATAACCCAATCACGTTGAGCCGATTGCTTCCTGTGTGACACCACTCGATACAGAATTCTCGAGGCCGTCCGAAAAGCCTAGGCTTATTCCAATCCAGCGTTTCTCAACGCAGCTGTGAAAGAATTTGTGATCTCTCAATGTGCGTTCAGCGCTGTGTTCAGAATCAGTTAGCAGGTTCCAGTCACTGGCCATTCCTTGTGATCTTGTCAGCCAGTGCATTTGCATTACCCATCACACGGATTGCGCGACCACGCAGACCGCTCATTGGACCTTGCAACCACCACGCTCGCCTGACCGATATGCGCGGCCCTTAAAGCAAGAAAAGAAAGGATAGCCAACCCATGATTCAGATTGCGACAAAATGTTAAATGGCAGAAAGGCGAATCCGAAAAGTCTCCAAACGAAAGGCATTTGCGGATTAGGAGAATATTATGGATCATTTAAAATAGATCGGACTAGCTCGTTCTGTTTGAAATGGCATCATCTGAAATGTGCAAATGTGTCCCAACATCGGGTACGAGAGCGAAATGGCTCCTAATATGTAGTTTAGTTCTCTACTGCATGCTCCATCATCTCACTCGTTAAGTGCTTGCTTATCCTCATTCAGAAGTGCGACAACTTAACCGCAGAAACCAACTAGAGGATAAACGATAAGATTACTTCAATTGAAGCAAGTATGCACCATGGAAGCGCAGCAGCTTCTGAGCAACGGAATACTGAACAATCCGCTTCCTCTGAAACGCAATCAGCCACGTCCCGCTCTCTGTTGTCTTCTCCAAGTTTGGTATAAAGCCGGACGAAAACTGACCGTACCTATGACCGTCGAACAGTACTCATGGCAAAGAAAATCAGGCACCACTCGAAACGTCTGGTTAAACAACCTCCAATAGTCCTGACATCTGGCCTTAACAAGGATGAAACAGTCGAACACCAATCCTCGGTACCTGTAGCTCAAATGTCTCTTGTCGAGACAAACCCCCCGGAACCTCAGTTTCCTATGCAGAGATTGTCGCCGGGGTCAGCCAGGAGGCCGCCGTTTCGGCCTCTCTTGTTGCAAACACCGTTAACGCGAATAGAGGAACAAAGAGTAAACAATCAACACTTATCAGCAGGTCAGAACAAACGAGTATCCTACCTTGTAGATCAACGAAAAAGAGATCCAGCAATAGCACCCCGACTATTGTAAACTTAAATGTTCTGAATATAAAGCCATCACATTGAGGGATAAATTTTTGAACGACCGAGACCAACGGAACTCATTGTGTGTTATTATGAGTGTCAAAGTCGAGCCCCTAAACTTATTGGGAATTACTCGTCATCCGAACTCACCACACTATGGAGAACCCAGATATTTTTAAGTAACACTAGAATCCTTCACCGAGGTAGAAAACGTTTTGCTCTCAGCAAGCGCTTTAAACGCAGATCCGTGGGATACTCATCTTTCCTGATGTCGCTTGGAGCGGGCGCCAAACAAAGAGAAACACCACAGACAGACGCAGCAAGCAAGACCGCTTAAACACAATCTTCATCTATGGCGTTGCAGAACATCCTTCGCATGATTTTCAAGAGACCGGAAATCACGATTACGAACAGTGGCGGTTCATTCATGAAACACTTTATTTGCATAATATTGCGGCGCTGTCGCACACCAGGATACCTCTCTCAATAAAATGTTGGCGGTGCGGCTCCAAATGCCTAAAACTCGTGGTTCGGTCGGAGTAAACGGCAATGCATGTTTTGGATCCATGGCAGAGAATTCGAAAAAGTTGTCTTTCTGAACTTCGGTTAAGTCACAGATACCTTGCACAGTTCAAATATTAATGCACCTGAAGCTGCAAGCAAACCGACGAATGTACAGAAGCGTTACTTCACTGCCGCTTTAATTGACTCTGACCTAATTCTAAACGAAGATTGGAATGCACTTTAGTCGAATCAAGCTTCGGAAGAGGTATCATTATTGCTTCGAAAAATAAATGACTACCGACCTCCCATCAATCCACATTCTCTCACCCTTGACCTCTTTAGCTTACTGTGGGCTCCTAGAGACCGAGAAACAGACCTGCTTGTATATGAATGCTCAAGGTCTTTTTAATAAACTGGTCAAACTGAAAGATCACCAAGCTTCAGCGTCATATGACGTCATAGGTATCACCGACACGTGTTTGCCCACGGGAATGACGGAAGCTGAAGTTTCGCTACTGGCATGTCGCTGATCCGGAACGATAAGTTTACAAAAGGAGGAGGGGTAATCTTGTATTACCAAAGCGACTTCGAGTGCGAAGCCGAGGCGGATTCAGACCCGTAGTTCCCCGACTCGTTTTGGGTGCCACCTGCAGTTAGAAGGCACGGACGTTTGCCTTATTGTCTTGGTGTACGTTTTCCACTTAACTCTAAGCCAGAAACCGACTGCCACCAATACGGCTGCTTTAGCATGCAGTATACAGCGAAAGTACACTCACATTCTTATCATGGGTGGTTTCAACGTACTTTGTTTAGAAACTCCTGCCAAGATATGAGAATACTTCAAGCCGACCTACTAGACCCTATAAATAATGTTCCACTTTACAATCACATCTCTTTGCCCACCCGGTTCAGATGGTAACAGGCCATCTGGGCTGGATCTTGTGCTTACCAATGAGGAGCATATGATTGTTGTGTTGGTTTCAGACTGCCCATTGTATCGCACTGATCACGCAGACAACAGTTTCAACTTCGTCTGCTATGCAGAATATCGGAATGAGAACGATGAGACTGTGCGAACCATCACAAGCGAGGATGGATTAGCCCAGCTCATCAGCGCCACAACTTGGTTGTTCCCTGCGGAAAACCCCCCGGAAGTCGCTTGGCTCGAGTTCGTCAACAAATTCAGTCAGCTGATTGTAGATCCTTCAGGGGTAAGCTTTTGCAATAAGCGTACCTTCATTACTTTCGTTAGGAGCAGAACTCGAAAATGGATGACAGTACGCAACGCAGTATGGCGAGTGTACAGAGAAGCTTCAGCACCAGAAACTTGGGACAATTATATAACCCAACCTAATCCCTGTAATCAACGGCTAAGGGAAGACAAAGCCGGATCTCAGCAGAACAACAAGAAAACCTTCGGCGCTAATCACAACCTGCTGTACAAACACATCAGGCGCCTGCGAAAGGTGCGACAGGAATTTCCTCCACACAGGACGGCTGATGGCTCAACAAGAACGGCTGGGGAATCAGCGAACGGGCTGCAGATGCAATATGCCCTCAAGTTTCAGAGCGTCTTGATACCAAGCGGTCTGCCAACATTTGTTGCCTCTCCGCCAGGACTAACTTACATTACTTTTACCGCGGAGGCTGTATTGCAAAAGCTGTCGTATCTACACAAACACTGTTCGCCGGGTGTCGACACACAATGAAACTCGCAAAGAGCTCCGGGCAAAACTCCGTGCTAGCCTGAAGAGAGACCGCGAATCTTGGTGGTCTCATCGTGCGTCAGAGATGGAAGTGGCCGCTGCCCTTGGCAACCATCGTAAGTTATTCCGTCTGATACGGGAAACGGGCAGCAGGAGACCTGGTGTTAGTGAAACTATACGTGACGAGAGTGGACAGCCTATCCACAATTTGTCAAAACGTCTGGAGCGTTGGGCTGAGCATTTTGAAAAGCAATTTAATCGTCCAGAACTGTTCGATTCGCCGGCCACTGATCGCCCCGCTCCGTGGGCTGTCCCTTTGGATCCACCCTCTCGCTCAGAAGTCGAACGTGAGATCGGACTGTTGAAGTTGAACAAAGCCGCGGGACCGGATGATCTTCCTCCAGCCTTCTTCAAATTTGGAGGCTTTGCTCTTGTTGATGCTTTGCATGAATTACTAGTGAAACTGTGGGAGCAGGAAACTGTCCCAACCGACTGGGGCCGCTCCGTTATTGTTCCCATCTTCAAAGGCGGCTCGCGCTCGGAATGCGGCAACCATAGAGGAATCAGTCTGATCTCCATCGCCTCCAAATTACTCGCGTCTATAATTCTCCACAGACTGACTGGCGCTCGTAAAAGCCAGATTCGTGAGGAGCAAGCCGGGTTTCGTCGGGGTCGTGGCTGCATCGACCACATCTTCACCTTGCGTCCGTTGTTGGAGCACCGTCACACATATTGGCGGCCCACCGTAGTCGTGTTCCTCGACATCAAAGGTGCCTTCGATTCGGTTGATCGATGTGCCCTTTGGAATTGTCTACTCAGGAAAGGTGTGCCCGAGAAATATGTAAATATTATCCAAGCATTATATGCGCGTATCACGGGCAGAGTGAGGGCTTACGGCAAGCTGTCGTCGCCCTTCAATATCTCCAGCGGTGTGAGACAAGGATGCCCGCTGTCACCTTTCCTATTCAACTTCGCTATTGACGAAGTCATGGAGTTTGCATTTACAAGACATGACTTGGAAGGTGTGGAGCTACTCCCAGGAGAACGACCTCTTGACTTAGAATATGCAGACGACATTGCCCTCATCTGTGACAGCTCCCAGACGTGTCAAGCCGCGCTGGACAGATTAGCACTGGCTGTCAGTCGCTTCGGGCTTTGCTTTGCACCACCGAAGTGCAAAGCGTTCCTCCAGGATTGGCAGGGTTCGCCCCCTGTGCTGACCCTTGGTGGGGATCAGCTAGAAGTCGTTCAGAAATTCAATTACCTGGGAGGTTGTATCAGCGCCCTTGGGATCGAAGACGAGATCACGAACAGCATAGCGAAAGCTCGAAGTGCTTTTGCTAACCTTCGCCACCTATGGCGACGGCGCGACATTACTCTCGCCCTGAAGGGTAGAGTGTACAATGCAGCGGTACGTTCGACCTTACTGTACGGTTGCGAAACCTGGCCCCTAAGCTCGGCGGACATGAGGAGGCTACTTACGTTCGACCATCGGTGCCTTCGCAGTTTGGCTCACATCTGGTGGGAACACCGCGTGAGTAACGAGCGTGTTCGACGCCTTGTTTACGGCCTAGGAAAAGGGAATGAGCCGCTCAGCACCGTCATTTCACTCACCAGGCTCCGATGGCTGGGCCACGTGTTGCGCATGCCAGCCCACCGACTCCCTCGACGTGCGTTGTTTGCTCACCGGGGATGTGGGTGGAAGAAGAGGAGGGGTGGCCAAGCGATGACTTGGTCCAGAGGAATGAAGGCCCTCACTTCGGAGCTGGCCTCAGTTGGAGCTTCACGGCTCCCTGGTTGGGGTCCAAAAGACGGTGAACACGTTTGGCTGGATACACTTGCTGATATGGCAAGGAGCCGACCTCAGTGGCGTTCCTGCTGTGAGTTTCTTTGTCCCTCCCCATCCCTTTAGCCTCCCCCTCCATCTACGATCTTATTTCGTAGGGTAAAACGTAATTAAATTTTCGTTTTTGCCTAGTAGCCGGCTAGTAGCTTACCGGAACGATGCGTATCCGTTGCTGGTAGCTCAGCTGGCATTCAACTGTCGTATTTATTTTTCCTTTATGTATTGTATGTATGTATGTATGTATTTCCTTTATGTATTGCGGTACAATACCGGAGGTGTTTTACCATCTCTAGCTGACATGTATAATGATGATGATGATGATGATGGGTGTCAACACCATTCGTCCAGAAGCACTGCGAGCAACAGCAAACCAACGGGCAGGATCTTTGGCTCAGATCTTCCAGCGCTACTTAGACCAGAATCAAGTTCTCGCCATGTGGAAGCTTGGAGTATTAACCCCGATTCGCGAATGTGGAAGCAGGACTGATCTCTCCAAATACCGCCCAGTATCCCTTCTTCCCATACTCTTCAAGGTCATGGAATCCATAGTTGCTGATGCACTGGTGTGCTCTCTGGTTGATGGCATTTGTGAACTCTGTTCAGTAAGGGCGGGTTCATGTTTTAAGGTTAAAATGCGCATGCACTCAGCTGCAAGAGAGTTGTGGGTCATGTCCAGATGTTGATGGAGCTTAGTAGGCCTTTACGAATTTCCGCGTCTTCAGGGGACTGTAAAGCTCGCATTTGAACTGAGAATCCGGCAGTGAGCGTAGCTTAAAATGTTCACGTTCACGGTTGACAATGTCGGCTAATTTGCTATAATCATCAGTTTCGGGTTTAACTATGTTCATGCATTGAAGACCAACACTAAATAATGAAGCCGACTCACCGAATATCTCAGAAAGCTGGGAGACTGTTTCATCAAAGGTGATGTATTTAGGCTGTTTTGACAAGATGTGCTCTAGAAACTTGAAGTGTTCGTTCATTCAAAGTTTTCGGAGGAGGGAACATGCTTTCCAGGAGTTGTCCTGACAACTGGAGGATGTGCGGAACAAATATTCTCCTCGTTTAAACCATTCATCAAACTTGTGATCAAGATCTGGAGCGTAAGTAAATCCATTGATGGAGTTGCACAGAATGTCAACAGAATTCTTGTGGGAAATTGGGCGAGTTTTTCTCGAGTTGCAGGTTAAGTCGCTGTGTCAGTTTTTAATCAGTTGCATGAGCGCTACGGTTTGTTCCCGCTATTGTCGTATTAATTCATGAAATTGTCTCACAAAAACCCCAACTGATATGGAGATTTTGCCGACAAATTTTATACGTGGGCTGTTTCAGTTAATTGGGCAACATACTCCGTTGTCAGCTGTTGTGGTCGCTCAAGGAGAAAGAAACTCTGATAGGCACCCATCAGCTCTTGGCCGGTATGCCGTGCTATCGTCAAAACACGCGATACCGCTTAGTTGTATGTATCGACAAGGCGAACAGAAAACCGGACAAGGCAATTTCCAATAGCACAAAACTGCTGTGTGTCATAGTCGAAACATGTGTGATTTTATAACAGGTGGGTTTTTCACAAGTGTCGGACGTTGTGTGGGCCAGCTACTAAGTGCAATGTTAGGTTACACAAAACAAACACAATATTCGTGGCTTTTGTTGAAAACATCCCAACTCTGTGTATACCCACCTGTCGTCAGTTGTACACTCGATTCGGGACATGTGGCTTATTCAATTTCTGTTCCACAGTAACAAGTTTCGGACAGTTATGCGACGCCGTCTGGCTCCGGTTTCTCCAAAACTAGATTCTACTCGGATTACGTAGGCTCTAACCACAACAATGCAAGCAGAGATTCATCGACCGAACTAAATATCCACATGGAAAACCTCGCAGATCCTTCCAAATCCCGTTGCCTAACGATAAACATCTCAAAATTCAAGGATGTTCTTTTTCCTCTGTTTAAAGGGAATTGCCTCCAGTCGGTCCTAACGCGGTGTCCACATGCAGCATTGACATGACATGTTGACCTCTTCCAAGTTAGCAGTATACCTGAGAGTGATACTGAGAAGTGGGATTACGTGGTTCTTTCAGGTGAACGAAATATTCACTGAAGCTAGCGGGATCTCATTCTTCGTTATACGCCTCAGGCCATCTAACGTACTATCTTTTTTGATCTGTCAATTTATTATTGCATGTATCCTACCCTATTAGACCTATGGCTCTCCCGTGATCTTTGCTAGTCTCCTGAGCAAAGACTTCAAATTATTTGCCAGAAAAATGAGTCAACTATCTCTGTGTAGTGACATTTCAATGCTGAAAATTGATCATGTCATTGTAACCCGCAATGTTATGTGCCGTAACAAACTTGCATCCAAAATACTCACCGATGTCATCCGGTCTATGCACAGTGGGTTGTTCGAATGCGTATCAATCTCCTCGATCAGGGAGGGCTACATAGCTATATACGCCTGCACAAGGGCCTATGATATACCAATAGCACCTTTCCATGCCTATTTTTGAACGATAAAATCTCATACATTCAAGGAATGGCTAGTGCAATAGCAGTGCGCATGGACCATTCAATAAGTTGGCCGAACTGAAAGATCGGCAAATTTCTAGGCCACACGACATTATCGGTGTCAATGTGACCTGGTTGCACACTGGAATGACAGACGCTGAAGTCTCGCTGTCGGGCATGTCACTTATGCGAAACGTCAGGCTTACGAAAAAAGAGGGGTAATTCTGTATTACCGAAGCGAACTGCAGGGCGAAGCCGGTGAGGTTTCACACTTACAGTTCGCCGATTCTATTTTGTGTCACCTGAAATTACAGGGCACATGTATCTGTCTTATAGCTTTGATGCACCGCTACCCAAACTCTACACCAAAAATGGAACGCCACATTACGACAGCTTTAATATGCAGGCAAAACAAAAGCACACTCACATAATTATCATGAATAATTTCCTTACATTCTAAACAAATCTCTGCTACATTCGGAGAACCATTCAATGTAAATCTGCGAGAAGTTTTATGACCAGTGTTCCACTTTACTATCACGTCATTATGCCCACTCGTTTCAGAACGGTTAATAGACCATCTGTACTAGATCTTGTCTCAGCAACGAGGAACATATGATTGATGTGTTGTTTGTGGAATGCACTTTGGGTCACAGTGAGCATGTAGTCATCAGATTCGACTTAATCTGCTATGCGGAATTTTGAGAGTAGAAACACTTAGATGGTGTGCACAACTACTTGCTTGACAGCTTTGTCCAGCTCGTCAGTTTCACAACCTGCTGGTTCCTCAAAAATCGCTTGGCTTGAATTCGTCCACAATCTCAATCAACTGGTTACGGATGCCTCGGATACAAGGGTTTGCAATGGGCCTACAACCGTTTCTTTCATGAGAAGCAGAAGTAGAAAATGGATGTAATAGTAATAATAAATAACGTGTCAGCTAAGTGCCGTATCGGCGCTTTGCTGCCGCGCGACCACCACCAGTCGCGCGCGGGTTGAGCTTACCGCGAGGACGCCCACCCCTACGCGGATTCGAACCGGTGACCTTATGGTTGCACAGCAAACGTGCAGACCACTCGACCACCGGCCGACAGAAAATGGATGACTGTACGGAAAGCAGTCTGGCGAGAGTGCAGATCATGTCCAGGGCCAGCTAAATGAGACAACGACAGCAAATGCCAACCACTGCACTCATATGCCCAAAGATGACAAAGTCGCATATCATCAGAATATGGCGAACACTTTCAGCGCTATCCATAGAAGGCTGTACAAGTATGTCAAAGACCATCGTAAGGTGACGCAGGGAATTCGTCCGCCCCGGAACACCAATGACCCGACTAGAGCAACCATAGAAGTAACAAACACCTTGCTGACACAATATGTTCCCAAATTTCAGAGGATCTTGCTATCAGGTATTCTTCCAACTTTTGTTTTCCCGTCATAATCACCACATCTTTTTTACTTCCGAAACTATATTGCAGAAGCTGATGTCATTGCGTAACCGCAGCTCCGCTGCATCCGCTTACAGTTGATAAAGGTAATGAGAACAGCATTAAGACAATTGGCAAAGCCTTTGGCTCAGTTCTCTTATCAACGCTTAACTCAGAACCAGATTCCTGCGATGTGGAAACTTGCGAAAATAATTCCGATCCACAAATCGGAAGCAGGGCTGCGTTCTCAAACTACCGCTCAGTGTCTCTTCTCCCTGTATTCTTCAAGGTCATGGAATCCATCATCACTGATATGGTGATGTGTAACCTAGAAAATTTATCCTTATGCTCCTGTGCAACATGGCTTTCATCAACAGCGATCGTGCACAAAGAATATATTAATAGCACAGGGTAGTTGGAGTGAGTCAGCTGACGCTGGAGAGGTTGGGATGTGCTCTACTTAGAGTTATCGAGGACAATCGATCGTTTAGAACATCGGATTCTTCCTTTCATGCTCCGAAATTACGGGATCGGTGATCTTCTCTTCCGAGTTTACGTGGTATGGGTATGAAGACCAGTGCGAGAAACTAAGACTTTACAATCTGTCCTAACGTCGAGTGCAAGTCGACGTTATCATGACCTACCGTATTCTACAACTCGATGAATTCCTCATGCTGAGGCCAATGCTGCCCTTACGAGGGTCATGCAGCACAGGCGGACACAAATACAAACTTGTCGTGCCGCATGTGAAGCGAATTCCCCACCCACTGTGCTTCGAACGGAGAGTGGTAAATGTTTGGGACAGTTTGCCTGAACATGTGATGGAGGCACCTGTGCACTATTTCAAATGTATTTATATTTATAGTTTACGGCTATTCGATTCAGAGGACGATTACACGCTTACGAGAACATCTTACAGTTTGGACCGCTGCAATGCCGTGAGTCAGATACCTTAGATGTTGCCTGAGAGCAACAATGATATTCACGGCTGACAATTTTTACAACATTTTTCACCATCTTTTGAAAGAGATTTGCAGAATTTCATATCTGCTTATGTTCAGTATTTTGTCGGATGTACCAACTGGGGAAGTGAAGAAGCCGTCCGAATATGGGATAGACTGATGTCGCCAAAGGCAGATTGCTGTTGGTAGCAACCTGAACGAATTTACTTTTATTTCCGAGAATTCCATACATCCGCACCACTAAGATGAGAGAGAAAGTTATGTCTCTGCACGCGCAATAGCATGTTGCGAATTTCGCTAAACATTGGATGGCTATTGGATGTTGAGGACAACAACCGTACATGACCGGCGTTCACCATAAGGGAGCCACGGTAGGTAACTGAACGCTAATCGGCCTTCTTCCATTAGTCTAACCGAACACCAGGAATAAACGCGATCACAGCACTGCGCCTTGTAGAACACCATATTCCACCTGAACTGGGTTAGAAATTGATCCATTAACACGTACTTGAATCTTTCCTTGGTGAAGGAAGTTGCCAATCCAACCAAGTAGAGGATCTCCGATTCTGTAACTCTGTCGTCTTTGAAGTAAGATGCGGTGATGATTGAGGTTGAAAGCTTTGGAGAAGTCCAGGTAGATGACATCGACTCCGACCCCATCATCGGCCACTTCCGTCCAACTACCTCGTGCAATCAGTAGGTTGGTAGTGCATGACCGATGTTGACGGAAGCCGTGTTGTTCCAGTACCAAAATGCTGCATTTTTCCAGGTAGTCCATTAGAGCCTCAGCGATGACTGCTTCCTTCACCTTCGCGAGCACAGCGAGGAGAGTCAATGGAAGATAGTTTGCAGGATCGGAACGGCTACCGCCTTTAAATATTGGGGTTATAATGCCACACTTCCACATAGTGGGGACTTGTTGTTCATCAGAGCACCTTTGGAAGAACTGTGACAGCGGTTCAGCTAGCTTTGTGGCCGTAGCCTTTAGTGCCTTCGGGCGGATGTTGTCTACTCCTGGAGAACTATGCTCACGCAGAGTAACTTCCTAAGCACAATTGATGAGTTGAAAATTACATGTGTAAACAATGGAGTCGGTAATGTGCATGACATTATGGGACAGGTAGAGGCTGCGACTTCGAAAATTGGGACCTATTGTTGCCGCAGGGTAGTAGCTGGTTCTTCGGCGCTTTGTACTCTACCACCAGTCGTGAAAAGTGGAGGGATGCCGTTATTAACTTTACGAAGGTTGTTGACATGCTTATACAACAGTTTGTTGTTTACCAGGAATTTTTGGCTAGGCACTGTTGATAAGTTACTTTGTCCTCACGGACAAGTGCAGTGCAATGGTTGCGATGGGCCATGAAAATTCCCCAAGTCTTTGAGTCGGAGTTAATCTTGTAGGCACACCATGCTGCATCCCTTGTCGCCAAGCATTCTCGAGTCCTGCTCCTTAGAATCGAAGGCATTTTTGCGGGACGAAGAGACTTGGTCTCTGATGCTCTGTTTACGATGTCGTTGAGTCTATCAACGAACTCTTTCAAACGTTGTCAAGGTTACTTTTGTTTGAGAATTCCCAAGCAGCTGCGTCGACGAGTTCTTTCAATACGTCGTAGCGTGTGATTGTATGAGTTAGTTCCGAGTGTTCAGAGGGATGCCCTGCATAACCCATAGTTGAAAGTTATCACAACATGGTCACTAAGACCTACTGGACTGTCCATCAAAAACTTGTCAACCATGAGCTCTTCATTCGTGAGCACACGGTCCAATATGGACGGTTTGTTTGCTGTCCTGAATCTAG
>CALYDF020002938.1:0-44539 GCA_944474145.2 Dicrocoelium dendriticum | reverse complement strand
AATATATCACCAGAACTTTTGCCCTACCTGAATTACGACTTGAATCATTCAAGATAATCGTACGACCGACAATGGAATATGTTACTATCGTTCACAGCCAATTGAGAATGACAGGACGGCTCTGGAAATTGTCCAACGATCATTTACCAAGCTGGTCATGGGGCGCTGCTCAAACCTGACTTATCATGATCGCTGTCGAATACTCCAGCTGCATCCACTTTGGCTGAGATGCTTAAGGAACAACCTCGTTCTCCTCTACAACATTATAAAAAAACGAATTTAAGCAGACAGCTCCGCACTTGAACTACGGAAGACTGCATTCTACCCCACACGTAATGGAAGCTACTTCATACGTACAAACTTTCCAAGTCATAAAATTCGGTCGAAATTTTTCTTAGTGAGATACACTTATCTGTGGAACAAACTACCTCTAGAGATACGCAAGTGTGCAAGCCATGTCACGTTTCAAATTCTCCTTCAGACCTTCCTCACTATACCTAATGCTTTAAAGATATTTGACTCACAGCAAACACTAGAAACGTTGACGGAAGTTGGTATAAAATCATATGAGAAGATAACCGCTTACAGCTAGCTTACACACTACGTGTCATTACATACCATACCAAATCCTGTGTCTTTGCAGCCTAGTAGTCCCTTCCTTTATTATCTACTCTTGACTGTACAAACATCCATAAATTCTGCATATGAGTTGCACGGGTCTGGGACTCAAGGAAAATTAATCAGTATCCGAGATGCTATAAATAAACTTTTATTTAATGTTGTGAAACGTATTCAGTATACAAATGATCGCTCCCACTTGTGGGGCCGTGTACCGTCCGTCGATAAATATACAAATTTATTTATTTATTTATTTATAAATGATTCTCTTTTCCATGATCCTAGTCCGGATGTTTTTGTCGATACGCAGAGGACTATCCCAGTAAACCTCCTTCGGCATCGGTCTTCGTTCCGTCTGGCATGCTTCCGTGTATGTACACTAATGCAGATCGGACAGCAAGCTGGCATTTTGCGCAACATGGATCCCTCACTATGGATGTTTGTTTGCTTTTCGAAATATGCTTACTAGATCCAAGTACTTTGATCGAGATCTCCCACCGACCACGGCACCACATGTTACCTATGTCTATCTGACGACGCAGAAGCAGCTGTTGCATGCTTGGTTTGCTTTGATGTAGCGCTAAGTAGCAAGCCAAAGCAGCACTACTGGACTTGTTCCCGATTAATAGCCGTCTGTGTGCAGTCCGGCTTCGGGGATCATGCAAGATAAACATATGTCTTGAGGAGAGACAAAACTGGTATGCGCTTTCTGCTTACGCTCCAAATGCTTGCGGTTCCGACTACGTCAAGGACGATTTATACCATGAAATTCGTCAGTTCTTGAGCATTGCTTGCAAATCCGACATTGTTGTCCTTGCTGGAGATCTCAACGAACGGCTCGGTCGTCTGCTGGCATGCAAAAAGTCACGTTGGTGGTCACCATGTACTTAAGGAAAGCCGCACAAATAATAAAAAGACACTTCACACACTGTGCGATGATAATCATCCTTTTATCTCAAGCACCAACTCTCGACAGTCAAAACAAAGTTCAGCTGCTTGGCGAGCCCCATATGCGTTTCAATCATGATCACAGATTGCCCATATCCTCATAAGTTTCTTATGAAGTGCCAGTGTATAGGATTGCAGACACATCTGGTCCACTTTTCTTGACTCAGGCTGTGAACTTGTCCATGTGAACATCTGCATGCCTTTCGGAGGGTCCCCGAAAATAAAGCGCTTTAAGGTAGACAAAAATAAACTATATAATTTTCGGTTCAGCTGAGTTATCAAGATTTCCTGACTGGGACACTCAGCTACGATCCACCGCAATATATTGATTAACCTGGATGTGCATTCAGCGGACCATGATCTCTTCCATACAGCAATAGCTTGATCTTACTCAGCACCCGATGAAGACCTTGATCTCCACGCGCTCTTTGGATTAATTTGACCACGGCAGAAATATCCCAGCGGAGTCTAATCATGATGAAATGCGCCGTTCTGTCAGACGGCAGCTCAACCAAAGCCTACGCAGTGCTCGTGAACCCGGGTGGTCCCAGCGTGCTTTGGAAATGGAGACCGCTGCCCTCCCTGGCAACATTTGCAAGCTGTTCCAGCTCATTTGATCTACTGGCCACAGAAAGCATGGTCTCAGTGAGACTATATGCGAAACAAATGGTTCGCTGATTGACAACTTACTAAGAAGCTTGGACCAATGGGCCGAACATTTTCATTCCCAGTGCAATTATCCATCGCCGTCCACTTATATCCCATGCGAACACCGCTGCCCGCCCTGGGTCGTCACAGTTGGTCTACCCAGCGAAGTGGAAGTTTTCTTGCAATTTGACACCTAAGACGATTCAACGCTCCCTTTTCAGAAGGGCGTCCTTCGGAGAGGTTTTAAATATGTTGCTCAGTTTTCATTAGCCATCTAACCACATTATTCTCTAAATCTGGCATGAATAATAGGTGTCTTCTTCCTGAGGCTAGTCAATTATCGTCCCGGTTTTAAGAAGCGTACTTGAACATCGTTTACAAATCACCGGCGGTTAGTCTCATTTTGGTTAACTTCAAGCCATTGTACTGCGTAGACCATCACTCATTCGCGGATCGCAGTACCTAGAAGAACCAGCTAAGTTCTGACCCGGTTGAGGGTGTGTGGATAAGATATTCAGATTCCATCAAATCACGGAACATCGCCACTTTTGCCAGAGGTCTACCATTGTTGCATTCCTGGATATCCGTGCCGCATTCGACTCGGTTGACCGATCTGCATTGCAGTACTGTTTGCCTAGGAACGGTGTCCCAGAAAGTAAACTGTCATCCTACACGCACTGTATTTCCACATATCTAGCAGAGTGAAGGTGCGTGTTAGGCTTTCGCCGTCCTTCGTTGTCAATAGTGTTGTACGGCAAGGCTAACTTATATCCACGTTTCTCTTTAATTTTGCGGTTGCAGACATCCTGTCGAGAGCCCTACGTGGTTGCCAAAATTTTGGTATACTGCTATTACCATACAAGCGAACAACCGACTTAGACTATGCCGATGATATCGCCTTAGTTAATGAGAATTCACGGAGCATGCAAACCATTCTAGACCAACTGGTGACTGAGACAACCAGGTACGTAATGTGCTTTGCCCCATCAAAGTGCGAAGTGCTGCTTCAGGATTGTCACTCAAGTGTTCCCTTGCTTAAGCTTGAAGGCACACTGCTTGAACAAGTGGATAGCTTTGCCTACCTTGGCAGCAGTGTGTCTGCTGATGGTACCATTAAAAGGGATGCTTTTCTTCGCATGGCCAAAGCTCCAGCTGTATTTGTCAACCTTTAGCATTTGTGGCGTCATCGGGAAATCGCCTTCTTGCTAAAGGGTCATATTTGCAATGCCGCCGTTCGGGCGGTGTTGCTATATGAAAGCGAGTCATGGGTGGTTCGAGTAGACGATATGTGCCGGCTCTCGGCATTCGACAGCGGGTGCTGGAGGAGGACTGCTCGTGTTTGTTTGCTACAACACATTTGTACCACCGAAGTCAAACTTCATGTCTTAGGAAATACTCCAGTTTAGATAGCTCAGTCATGTCCTGCGTATGTCAGCTGAGCTTTTACCCTATCGGACTCTGTTTGCTCATGTCGGATTAACCTGGAATAGACCAGGTGGTTGATCACCATCCAACTGGCGACAGCAAAAGAAATTGTTGACTTCATGTTTTGCCACCATTGGATCCACATGTCTGCCCGGATGAGGACCAAAGGACGAGGAGTACTGATGGCTGGAAACAATTCAGGATATTGCTCTTTATTGAACCAAGTGGAGGATCTGTGTATATAAACGATTAGATTTGGATAGCTAATGACTGACGATCAAAGACGGCAAAACTATTAAAAATTGGCTTGTGCGAATTAACAAAAGTGCTCCGTTGATTTTGTGCTGCGACACAACATTTGGACTGTGTTGCTCACATTCAGTTAATGTGCAGTGATGCTGATACGGTGTTCAACCTGACTTCTTTTATTAATTCCCTTACTTATGTTTGGCTTTATATTGATTTGATAGACTGCTGACTAGACTAATACTAATATTCCATTACTATTTTGTTGTTTGTTCACTGCCCCGTTAACTCTTATATGGTTGGTGAGTCTGCGAAGACGTTTCCTTCAGAGATCTTGATCAATACGAAGTTATTAGGAATAGCCTTTATCGAAACAAACTTCCAGAAATTCCCTTTAATTTACTGTCTCCACTTGCGCTAGCTCTTCTGTTTTGTCCCTTGTTAACTACTTGGCCTCAGCAAATACGTAGAGAAGGAATTCTCGGATCATTATCCATATGAAACTGAAAAGAGCGGCGACAGAAGTACAAATGACAGTCTTCACGTTAAAATTGGCCAATTTCCAAGAAAACCGCCCATTGGATAGAATGTGGATGACCTATTTATATCGCCAACTAATGTCTGAATTATTCACCTAGACCGATGAGGATGTGTTTGCAGCCGAATTGCTCAGCTCGACAAGCAGACTATAAACTAAATAGACAACCTGCGCCACCGGTACACAGGTTTGTTACATATAACTGCAGGTACTGAGCAAAAATATATTTATAAACGAACCACAAATGATCACCAGTGACGTGGTCCGTGGGTCTTCCAGGTTGAGAGACACGAATGGCAAATAAATTTCTGAGGCACTCCAAACGGCTACCCTGTATTGCTGAGTCACATTAAAGAGCGTCCCACATGATGCGAGTCTCGCAGAATCATTTATACCATAATCAGGTCACCTCGTGGTCTGCGATAACTTCCACTGAGTACAACTAATTTATTCAGTCTCATCTGGTATGAAAGATTGCGCATTCCTATCAGGTTCTTAGATGCCCGAAGTTGTGGCTACTCCAGTGCATTAAGCTCGTGTTTCAGCCATGGATGCCAGTTTTGTATTGCGTATTCGACATGAGGGCGAACAAACGCATTGGACATTTGTCGATATATGGAGCGGTTTATTTGTCCAAACGCCCGTCACATCAGCCCGAAGTGTTGGTTCCAAGTCTTCGAGGCCTACTCGGATTGCCTGGAGCAACCCAAGTCATCTTGAACCATGTGACCCAAGGAACGTTTGAGATTTGGTTGTTGTAATATAATCGTTCAAAGCCGGTATGAGCAGCTGCTTAAACGTCGGATAGAAATCACCTTGCATTTACTGATGTTTAAATGCAGTAAGTTTTGGGCTGACCAGTGATACACCGTATCTAGTTCACTCTAAAACAGATGCCCGTCGCCGTTCGCCTGGATCCAGCGCCAAATCTTGATATATTCGACGAACTTTAGGAAGTTTGAAGAGATTCCATGTGCAAGGTCATTATTAGACCCATAAAGCAAACGTGGACCTACAACTGAGCCTTGCGGCACACCACAGTCGACTTGTATGGGGTCGGATAAAGAGCGCCGAAATCTGACCGCCAATAGAGGTTGAATTAGTATGTTGGCAATCCAGCTTTAAAAAGTCGCCAATCCCTTAATGCTGGAGCTCGGAGAGTAGTGTCCGATGGTCTAGACGATCGAAAGCTTTGGAAAATTCCAGGTTGATTTATCAACTCCTTCTTCAGCTTCAGCCGCCTTGGTCCAATTACTACCTGCGATTAGTAAATTTGTTGCACATGACGGCTGTCGAATTAAACCCTGCTGCTCGGGCGTGATGATGTTACAGTTTGCCAGATGGCACACCAATGCATCAGCCAATATGGATTCCATGAGCTTGGAGATTATAGGAAGAATGGATACTGAGCGACAGTTGGAGGGATCAGATCGGGTTCCACTTTGTGAATCGGGGTTATTATTCCAAGCTTCCACATGGCGCGAACAAGGTTCTGATCTAAGCAGCGCTGGAAAAACTGAGTTAAGGGCGTGTCAGTTAGCTTGCTACTGCTTCCGTTGCCTCTGATCGAATGTTGTCGACACCCGGCGAGCTGTGTTTGCCTAGAGACGTCAACTTTGCAATACAGCCTCCGAGGTAAAAGTGATGTGGGTTAGTCCTGGCGAAGTGTCAACAAATTTTGGAAGAATTCTTAGTGGTAACTCCCTCTGAAATATGGGGGCATATTGCATCTTCAGTGCGTTTTCTGCTTCCACAGCCGTCATGAGTGCAGGAAAGCGTTGCCTTATCTTTCTTAGGCAATGGACTTGCTTGTACAGCAGTCTGTGATTAGCACTGAAGGTTTTGCGGTGTTCTGCTGATTGGCGGCTTTGTCGTCTTTTAGCATTTGAGTGCAGTGGTTACCTTGGCCTGTGTAGTTGCTTTAAGTTTCTGGTGCTGAAGCTTCTCTGTACATTCGTCATGCCGCGATGCGTACTGTTATCCGTTTTCGAGTGCTGCTCCTAACGAAAGGAATTGATGTACACTTATTGCAAACCCTTATCTCTGAAAGCTCTGCAATCAGCTGGCTGCATTTGTAGACGAACTCCAGCCAGACGCCTTCCAGGGGTTCTTCGACAAGAGACGACCAACTTGTAGCGCTGACGAGCTGGGCTAATCGATCGTAGCTTATAATGATTAGACGTTTGTAGGTGCGATCTCACCATCTCATTACGCACCTGCAATGGTTTATATGAAAATTGGCCAAGCTTGTATCGAGACGCAGACTGGAATCTGACAACTGCTCTCTCCTACCTAAAATGGCTACGTCATGCCTTCTAGAAGTGACAAACTGATAATACGAATTCCTTGTTCTTCTGAAGCTAAATCTAATCAAGCCTTTCATTAGCTGAGGCTAGAGGTAATATAACATCCAAAACGTTAGACAGCCTGCATATGAGGGTTTCCACAAGTACCGCGATTAGTTGTTTGATCTAATAGAAATTTGGTTCATGGTTTATGAATCCAGTATAATGCCATTATTCGAAATACCTCTGCATCGCGTCTAACATTTTATTTATAAGTAGCTTAATGCCATAGAATATAGTCAGTTTACCTCTACCAGATGCATCAATGTCAATGCCACGATAAAGGAGGTTGAAGAGAGATAGAATGAAATAAAATATGAACATCAATTTAACTAGCTGCTCCTCAAAGTGCTCTGTTTTCTATTTTAATTATTACGTCTCGAACCAAGGTGACAATTTTACTGCGGACTAACAGAGTTGTTGCTCTACACGGCTGTGTGTTAAACCTTAAAAATGGAACGTAACAGTAG
Organism: Dicrocoelium dendriticum; assembly: GCA_944474145.2. Lineage (NCBI taxonomy): Eukaryota > Metazoa > Platyhelminthes > Trematoda > Plagiorchiida > Dicrocoeliidae > Dicrocoelium > Dicrocoelium dendriticum. Next base: position 37,301 of record CALYDF020002938.1, on the reverse strand, counting down.
AAATGTACGACCAGAAATCAGAATTGATTGATATACTTGCACGGAATGCATGACCATTGTATGTGAATTTAAAACAATCGTTCCACATAATGACTTGCAGTTAAAAGCTTGTTGTGTAATACGCAAACGAGATATCTACGCTGGATGAAACGCAAGCTGTTGCAGCAAAATCCTTATGAATTCCGTAAATTATCTTGAGTCAATTGATTTTCCATCTAGCGGGTAAACGACGACAAATTTTCGAAGAAGACCCGTATCATCTAACATAAAAGGAGCAGAATCTCCCTGAAATGAATCAGTTCAAGAATAACAAGAAAGAGAGTGAAAGTTTACCACAAAAAGATGATCGATAATAAAAAACAAAGTTACTAAATAACTGCTCATGCAGTGCTTTTCTGAAAGCCAAAACTTTTGAGTTCATCAACAGTGGACCTGGCTGTAAAATGTGTCGATTGTCCAAGTATAATTGTGGTTAAATAATGTCCCTAACTCATGTATCATTACTCTGTTTACCATCAAACTATTTCTGTCTATTTCCGGTCGTCAATAATTTTGAATTATGATTCGTCGGTGGTCTCATGGAACATTTCTCAACGCACTTAACTTATAGTTTCATCTTTGGCAGTTCGATTATCTGTGAGATATGATGCCAGTATAGATATGTTACAGCGATCTTAAAACATTATCTATTCTAAATCGCATTACATTAATTGGCAAAGCTTGACAACGCACTCATCTATATTGCTTTGTTATTAGATATATATTTATATTCATATTTAGGGAACGCTTAGTTCTATTTTTTGGGCGTGTGTCCGTTTAGCACTCTGATTTATTGTGCGTCCTCTAGTCGACATTTTGGCGCATACTACTGCGCTTGCACTCACGTGACTGGGACACACGAGTTCCACTGAACGGACTCAAGATCACAGCTTCATCCATTAGACCCACATTTACATCTACGCTGCATTTCTGGCAATACGCTTGCCGATTTCACACTCAATACCACCTCACTTTTATGTGCACACCTAGCATTTCATTGTTGTTCGAGTACGTTTTGCACGCTTTCCAGCCAGGCAGCAGTTTACAACAATCCTACAATGTGCACGGCATCTACAGCTTACTGCAACAGTTACTAGGTTTACATAATTTGCCACAATGGATTTCACCTTCGTTTTAGCTCAGTGACTGCGTATGTATACACCCGCACCCTGCGCACACAACTTGCACCCAGTGCCTGCGCTCACAGCTTGCGCCCACAAGCAAGCAGCGCATTTATCGGACCGATAAACATTCGTCACCACATGCCGGACTTGTAAGGAAAGAAGAAAGATGGACGGCCAACCAGAACGGTCCTGGCAGTAAGAAACATTTGTAATCATTTTATGCTTTAACTTAGACACTGTAAGGTCGCTCTATAACATTTTCTTGACATTGTTACATCTATATAACAGTCATAATGCCGGATCGACACACATGTAATTATGCGGTTTCAAAACATTCCTTAGTAGCTCTTAAATTCCTTTAATTGACAAATTCCACTTAACCATCTTTACTGCAAACGTGGACCTAGAACCGAGCCTTGCGACACACCACACCACCTCTAACTGTCCTACTGCAGACGACGGCAAGCTCAAATAATGATATTTTAAAATCTGCGGGTATCTTCATTTAGGTTGTTGTAACAGGAGAGGTTAGTAGAATTCCATGTTCTGAAAACCCAGTGGTTTTCAATTTGACCGATAAACTGCCGGTATAAGCAATTCATAAATTCCTGCTCAAATTAGAAACTCTGTGCAGAGATACAATGCTCTGGAAGCAAGTACAGCGTAAAACGTGTCCCGCACTCTTGCAATTTAGCGAAGATTTGAGGTCGAACGCGTTACTAAAACAGCTTACACATGTAGCAGAACACACTCTCTTCAAAACATTAAGGATATCGATTGAAAAAATGCCCCGGCAAAAAGAAGGCTGCCAAAGTCAGCCACTGCCGCCCACAAAAGGATAGCGTCTGAGTACAACTTGCGAGCTAGCATTGGACTTTTGTTCTCCCACACGTTTGTATTGATAATTCATTTAAAAGTGTTTCTGATTTTCTTGCCTTATAAGATTGCAGGTAATTTTCAGACAATTACACGGAGCGAAATCAGAAGATCGACAGGATAAATGAACATTGCTAACCCAAATTGGTTCACTTAAACAAATGATAAAATAAGTCGCAACACTATGGAGAAAAAATACCTTAAGGGAGTAGCGTAGTGTTGTATTCCAATTCCAAAAGTATCGACTGGATTTGACGGATACGCCAATGACTGTTATAGCTTAGGGACTTACCATACTCTGTTCTGGAAATGTTCCGCATATCAGTCCACATTGTGTTGACAAAGTGTTGACAAATAGTGTAATTTGGCTGTGTGACTGTCCATGTTGTGGGAAAAGTTCTCCTTTCGTGCTCTTCTGGCAATCACGGAGTATATGAGAGATAGCGAAATAGTTACAACATGCGAAAAACGGGCAAGCGACGGTATTTGAATAGCAGCTCACAACGAAAATCATTCATTGCTGGGTGAAGCTGCAACAGAAGCCGGCAGTTAATGCACAATTACTAAAGGGCTCAGATGAACAAGCCCTAAATTTCAGTGCTTAGCGTGCGTCTAGGTTGTCGGCACACATCATTTCCGTGATTGCAAATGACCAGGTATCTAAAATTAATTCGACTTATATGCACTTAAGGAATTTGACATTCTGGTTACCGGTGATGAAGATGTTCGCCAACTACTTGCATACATTCACAGCAATAAACATGCTGGGTGTGACTGACTTCTCTCTCTCTGAACCACACCGATCTTTCGGCCAAAATTTGCCTGTCATGACTGGCCTGTTACACCGGTTACTGTTCATATTTTCGTCGGCAAGTGAGTGGAAATACGCGAAGGTAAAACCGATTCCGAAATCCGGTGACCCCATTAAAATAGGAAAACAACACGCCAATTTCTCTGTCATCTGTTTTGGGCATACATGCCGAGAATATCATGAATAACATATATATATATATATATATATATATATATATATATATATATATATATTGAACACAGCCAACAGTACCGTTGGCAGGGTGCCACAACGTATTGGAAACCATAATGACACAAAATCAATAAGGAAATATAGAGGGTAAGAAAGGTTAAAACTGGAATCATGGGGCAAATTCTCACACATGTTGGAAACTGCTCACGCTTTCTTGTCATGTCCGATAGGGCTTCCAGGCAAGCGTGTCCATGGTTATTCGGTCCTCAACCGGGGAGTCCAGAGCGCCCGACTGCGGCCAAATGTGAAGTAACCGCCTTCATACTTTTGACCCAAGTTATTCGCTGACCAACTTGTCTTCACTTCCAGCTGACTTCTGTGCGCGCAAAGGGTGCACGGTGGGGCAAACGCTCAGTAGGCGTGCGAAGCACGTGCCCAGCCACCGAAGCCAATCCAGTGAGATTATACGGTTCAGCGTTCGGCAACATTTGTCCGACTTGAATATCTATCGGCGGACATCCTCATTGCTCATGTGATGTAGCCACCATACACCAGCGATGCTCCGAAGGCAACGGTGATCAAATACAGACAGCGTCTTAACGTCCTTTGCGCGAACAGGTCAAGTAATGTAATCCTAGAGCTGAACCGCTCTCGCGGTTGCATTGTGGATTTGGCCGTTCAAGGATAGACTCAGGTCACGACAACGAAAAGTTGGCGGCGATTATCAAATGCAGCCCGGGGCATAGAGACGCTCAAAGAGACCACGTCCGTTAAACATCTAGCGCTGATGCTGCGTTCGAGGTAAACAAACTTGTCTACCTCTTCCAGCGACAGACCTGAAATGGTATAGGTTGGAGCAGATCCTGGCCAATCCTGTTCGAAGAGCTTACAATTCCATGGGGCGAAGGTCATTCCAAACTATGAGGCAGAAACCACCAAACTGCACAGCACATTTTGAGCAGCCTGTGATGAATCGTAAATTACCTCAATGTCGTCTGCATGCTCCCACCCGCAAACTGGGTCCCCTGCTAGATCCGTAATGCTCTAGAGCGCATTCTAGGATGTCTTCAATAGCAAAATTGATCAGGAAGGGTAATGCAGTGCAGCTCTGTCTCCCACCACTGGTGATACCAAAGGTCCGCGAAAGTACGCCGTACACTCGCACTTCGCCCGAGATTCGAGAGTAGATGGCTCGAAGGATGTTAACATAATTTTCACGCACTCCCTTCCCAAGAGACAGCTCCAGCGAGCGGTTCGATCAACTGAGTTAGACCAGATCATATGTCTAAGAAGACAATTATCGCTGGCCGGCCAAACGTTTGACGACGTTCAACTATTTTGCAGAGTGTAAAGATGTGATCGATACCACCTCAGCCAGAACGGAACCCATGTTGCTCATTGCATATGTTTTGTTCGCGTACAAGAATGAACCCCCTTAAAAGCAGGGCGGCGAGCACTTTAGAGACAACGCAGATAAGACTAATATTTCTGTGGTTATCAGAGTCCGTTTTAGCAAGATATCCGTGAGAATCCAATCGGACGGGATTGCTCCGGTGGTCCAAATCTTTTGGAGGAGGGTAGTTAGCTGCCGAACAGGTGATGGACCTCTAACTTTGAAAAGAGGCAGAAGGAGTTCAAGCAAGCCAGGGGTTTTGTATCGCTTTAGGAGGCGAAGCTCATGTGCAACCTCAGCCTCAGAAGCGTCTACACACCAGGCAGCACTACGGATTTCTGCATGAGGGATCACCGGTGCTGCGCGCCAGTTGAAATACTGCCCAAAGTGCACAGCCCAACGTAAAATCGACGTTGTCAACAGTGGATTTGCTCGACATTGGTTTCGCACAATGCTTCGCCCATTGCCGCTAGTCGATCGGGTCAGGCGGAACAGCTTTCGGAAATTCCCTGTGCTGGCTGCCTACTCCGTATCGCTGACCCGTTGCAACCACCTCCATGAGGATCTGTTTTAGTTCTCCTTTAGTGGTCCTGTGTGGTGATTGATACTCAACACCACGTGGAATCGCCTGATCACCTTCTAGAAGTTGGAGGAATTGTGCAGGGATTCAGAAATTGACAGGACCGCTGAAGAAACCACAGACCAGTGTCGCAGAGTTTTGCGTGGCACTGCGGATGTGTGCCTAGTGCGTTTTAACGTCAAAGCATGGGGACCTCCTGAAATTTGACGCCACAGTATCCTGAAACGCGCTAAGAACGCTTGGGGCAGAAAGTTTGGCTACGCCAAACCGTTTCCGGCGATGGGAGCCACTAAAACGTAGAGCAAACTTGGCACACACGAAAGCCTGGTCCGAAGTGAACTACGTGCTCCAGATGGATTTGCAATGATGTATGCAGCCCCGCCAGCGGTAATAGATGGTGCTGGGATCAAGGTGCGTCCATGGCTAGCCAAGTGACGGAGGCGTTCAGGTCGCACGTTGGCGCCAGTATAGCCAATAGCTAGTAATCAAAAGAAGAGCCCGTGATCAAGCCAATGCTGACGTAGTCGATCACCGTTATCAGTTATGCGAATGTCATGGCCATGTTGACCACCGAGTTCAAGCTCTTCAAATGACAATCTACCGACCTGGGCGTTTAATTCCCCTGCAAGCACTCCGTTGTCTGCACGGCGCTTTTTCGGAGGAGATCGAACAATTAAGAGTAGTACTTGTCTTTAAATGACTGCGGGCTGCAGTTTTTGAGAGGGTACACTGCTACAAAAAACAACGTCTGCTGACTGCACGGCTGGAAAGTCGCACTAAGGTGTTAAGTCAATTAGCGCAAGCTCGACCGTTGAAAGGGAGCAAATCAAGAAGTGCGGTCTCAGCATGTATAAATAAGCAATCCCCATGCCGGAAAGACAAGCGGCCTCGGCGGTTCCGTCATCAGATAAGTGCAGAGTGAAAATGCCAGTGAAACTCTTAGACAGCGAAACCAGCCGTTGTTTTGTGCTACGGTCCTGTACTCGGCTTTCAGTGTGGCAGCAGACATCAGTGGCAGTAGTCTCAAGCGTACGTGCCTTGACTGCTTGTGATCCGATCTGCATCAGCGTCTGGATATTATAAGTTGCCAGATTGAATTGGGAACGGGCCTCTAGAAAAGGTTTGCCAGTACTACTTGGCGGCACACCCACGGACCTAAATGCCTGCTCAATATGACGAAAACACTCGCCATACGCGGCTTGATGTTGGGGACTCGAAACCATAGGGGGCTTACCAAGGATGTGGGATTGAACCAACGTGGAATGAAGTAACCAAACTATGGTGCAGTGGAGCGCGATATGGCATGTACGGCCGCAAGCACCTCGGCATAGGAAAGCATTGGCAACAAGCACAGATAGAGCAGGAAGTCGCTGAAACATTGGTAAATAGATTGTGTGGGCACGGTTCTTCCCGGTTGCACAGGCCGAATGACATGGTTGAGTTAGGCGATCCCACCCGGAGCCTTGTGTCTAAAGACCTGACCAGCAAGTCAGCAGGGCAATTGACCTAAATCACATACCGTTAGAAACCGGCTACCATGTTAAAGATAACAAGGCTTTCGATCAGGACAAAACTACTCAGACGGTTCTAGAGACCTGAGTGAATCCACACGAAGACCAAGAGAAATTTCCTAGAATAACCTAACCATCGAATAGCATGAAGGCCGTTGACCGCCAGGTGGCTCATAAGCCTTCAAAGAAACCAATGACCATGGAGATAGATCATCCCCCTTCGTTAAATACTTAGTTCTGATCGCAGAAGTAAGTTGTCTATGACTCTATAGCTGGTCACATTGGCTTTGATATAACGTCTTACGTGCTCTAGTGGCAATTAATAAGGAACCAGGTGACCAGGACAGTATCCCCACACACTAGGACGCAGCAGCTGACTGTGCACTACTGCTTTTTCATCTCGCCTGCGAACAGCTGATACTGATTCACAGTTACCTTCACAAGAAAGGCATTCCCAGATCCGCAACCTGTAGACGTGCCAAGTGGCGTAAAGCGCCATTATACCAACCAGTGGTCAACAAGTACCCTACTGGTTCTACTCTAGTTAACATCAGTGGACGCTCACACATCACGGTTTTATGCTAGGCTGCCAGTGAATCAGTAAACTTCTCATGACAAGGCACCAACAGTTGCAGGCAGTGAACTGGGAGAAGTGTATCGAATTAATCTACATCGAATTCAATGAAGCGATTGACAAGGTAATATATGATGCCCTTCACCAAAACCGATATTGCGAAGTATATTTGGATCACGGCACCAGTGGATGCCGGACTTTCTACTTAGGAGAAAGCAGAGGGTTTAATACGACTATCATCAACCGGCTTGTATCTTTTTACTGTAGCTGTCTATAAAGCAAATTGCTATGATCCAGTATGTTCCTTATCAATATTAACGATCTACCTTCAGATAACTTGGAGCTCGTTTGCTGTGGACTTGAAGATTTTGACAGCGGGCAGCACCCATGACTACTGCGGATTACTTATGCAATGCCGGAGACTCCTTTTCATGTGGTCTACATAAGTTCGCCTTCTGGTCAAATCAAGCAGGTGTGTATTCATTAGTATGGAGCGGGGATTTTACGGACGAATTTACGTAATCGACGGCTTTTCTTTACAATCCAGGCTCTCCGGGAGGGGCGTGTGTTTACTCCGTGTTGCGATTCCACATCCATGCACAAGGCGAAAAGTTAGATGGTAACGGACTAGGCATGCCGTGTGTACTCAAACGTGGATCCTTTACGTGTTTCGAGGAGTTCGCCACTTACCACTCTTCTATCATTAAACCAACATCAGAGTAATGCTCGACCATGTAATGCCCGAAAACACTACACCAGACACGAAAGATCGAACTATTTTAACACGTCACTATCAAGCTTACTCATGGTCCACAGTGATTATGGTAAGCAGACCGGTGCAAAATACTAAGCCCTTACACCTTGTCCTATCGTTGGTAGCGAGCCGAAAGCATCTTGGATGGCCGCATACTACATCTTCACATCATGAAGCTGCTGCTTTACTTGCTAATAAAAGGCAGCGCTGACGGACTTCGATGAAAGCTTTTACTGCCGAATATGAAAAGAATTTTCTAACCTTATATTTCTAGCTAATTGTTATAAATGTTAAAAATGGTCAAACAGAGTACGCCCAGAGGAAAACATGCGCAGCATTTCAACTCATTGTTAAATCTACACTTCTTCAACATTCGAGTCAATAAATGAACTGCTTATTGATGACGATATCACGCATTTGTGCTCCAGGTGTTACTGTATTTATATATACTTGTAAATGTTACATGGGAACTTGTAAACTATTAGTTTATTAATATGACATAACGTTATTGACAGTTCTGGTCATATGCGATTGTGTTCTACGTATGTTAACTTCTACTCCATACGCAAATACAGTATTTAGTATGTCAACTGCTCATTCGCATGTCGCTTTCCTATTGAGTAGAAAATATTGAAGCCTTCTGGGGCTAGCTTCATTCATTCAGCACACTTTACCCCTAGGCCGGTCAAACTATGCCTAGAAAATTATCTGGAATACGCGCTTGCTAAAACCAGTGGCCTATTGCTTACCGTTCTATTGCCGGATACTTTATCTAATTTTGTGTGGACATTCTTGCTCAGACGGTTGGAAAATGCTTTGCTCATCCACGGAATTTCCCAATTAATAAAAATAGTGTGGACCAATTGCGCGTACTCTTAGTTAGAGCGCGGTATATTTAGTAGATTTCTAGAATTTATGGAAAGTGCAACTTCCTGGATTGCAATAAAAGATTGTCTTATGTGAAAGGGAATTTATCTTTATAATAAAAACCAGGAAATTCAGAAGACGCAAACTGGATGATGACAGTCGTTTCGTGCAAGCTCCTCCTTCACAAAACATTCAAAAGTCAAAATGTACAAAACTTGGTTGTTTGAGATCAAGTGGCAATTGTCAATCGTCACGTCTCACTGTACCGCGGTAAGATTTAGAGTCAACTTTTCCTGCACACAAAGCAGAAGCTGTTCCGGATCGTTGACGACGGTTTACCACAGTAGCCTGAGAATGTGGGCCGCTGATCGCGCGTGCGGAAGGGATTAACATGCTGGCCGGTTATCAGCGAATGCCTTGTGATTACCGAGGCAGATGGACTTTTCATTTAACCCATATTCCCTGTTTCCTATCCCTTCCGACTTCATATACATCAATGAGTGTACTCTTCGAGATTGACGCTTAAACCTCGTAAAATTGCGCCTCCTCTATTCGCTGCATTCACGCTGTTAGAAGACGTAGGTTACGCAACGTCAACACTTCGACTGCTCTCTGCAATATAAGCATTATAAGGAAAACAAGCGGTGTTATGTAGGGTGGTAAGTTAGTAACACGAAAACACCTTTCTCTGATTGCTGATAGTATAAAATTCTTTTGGCGCAATAACAGTTTGAAGGAGCTTATTGGGTCAACCGGATGATGAATACTTATGAAGTGCCTGGCGACAAATGAGACGAGGTTCCTGTTGTTTGCTTGTTCCCCTCCAACTTGTTATATCAAAACTTTTCTTATCCACATTAGGAAAGGTACAGCTGACGTTTTTGACTGTCAACCATCAGTCCTGTCTATGTAGGTGTCACCGCAACTTCGCTCAAATTCCCCGACATAGATGTTTTCGAAGAAACAGGTGGATTTTATAATCAGTGGGATATGCCCTGCCTCGTTATCGCTGTTTTGATGGACCACATTTGTATACGTCTAGGGGCCGTGAGCAACCTGAGTGCAGCTGCATTTTACGCCATTTTAAATGAAGCAGCAATATATATCAAGGTGATTCTCATAATATACGGATGGCAATACAAATAGAATCAGCAGCACACCTGTATGGAATACTGACGCTTCGCTGCGGTAAAACCACTACCGGTCGCACCTGAGCTGAAGATACTGCCATGGTCGCCCTACCCTTACGCAGGCTTGAACACGCGTCGCAATTTAACAATTTGGCAGTGGCACTGTACGGTACATTAACCATGGGAATAAATAGTTGAATAGGCATTCCTTTTTAGTGCACATTGGACAAACCTCGCAGCTGTGGATTACTGAGGACCACATGATTTAGTGCTTCATAACGGGCTTCGGAAATTGAACCATGAAGCTTTCGTATGTTTTATTCGTGACAAACTTGCAACTCAACCAAACAAACGGTACCAAACCAGTATTCGGCTTGAACTTTGTATTGTCGATCAGTATTGTTTCCAACTTACGTAACTATTCTGGCGTGACTATACTGCCCACACCTTACCTCTTAGCAAGCTTCGATCGAACTCTTTCTTTGTTGCGCTCCAACCGACAGTTTTTTATAATGCTCCACAGTGAAACGTGTCTATTGTTGTATTTTGGCACTGAAAAGGAATGCTATATCATTCAAATAAAATCATACCAACTTGATTAAATGTTTAGTTCCATGAGGCAAATTTAGGCACCTTTTGATCATTTTAAAACTATTTACTCAACCGGTCCTGGTTATGTTAAATAAATCGCGTTGAATCTTAAAAAGGCTACCCGGCAAACAAACTTTTATGATCGCTTCACTTTTACACCAAATACAACCCCTTTGAGTATTTAAGATAATAAATCAGATTGCTTGAGCAGATGGTGTCAAAATGCCAAGCTTGTGCATGATTTATAGATGCTGCTCGGACGACAGCTGGTTATGGTAAAGCCAAATCCGTTATGTACTATTAATGCAGGCAAACGGGAGGCAGTTGAGACGGCATACCACTATTAGGTTCAGGAACTGACTGCACTGACAGTGACATCTCACGTTTGTGAGCCAAGGGGTATTGTGTCACATATTTTACATGCTACATAAGAAGTTGGCTAAGGATTAGATAGTGACAGACATCTGCAATGATGATTGTGCTCGCAATGCGTTAAAATTGTTGTACAATTTGCACATTTTATATGATGTCGGTTGCGGTACTCGTTGAGACCGAATACCATGATTCCGTCTGGTAGAAGATTTTGGAATTTAGACGTATGTACGGTGGTAGTAATTTAGAGAAAAATAAGGAGTGCGATACCAGTGATTAAAATGTGTAGACCAGAGATGGTACTACCCTCTTAGATTATAGAGGCATATGGAATAAATGTTGTCTATTTTAACCTTACCAATTTTTTCAGCTATATGCATGTTAAAGACTTTATGTGAATTTACTTATAGGAACTCAAATGTGAAAACCTTTCGGATAAGTAAATTGAGCAGATGCCCGCTGAGAGATGAAGAACTTAGTAAGTCGGAAAATCCCAGCAGGATGGCTTTATGGTTAATGGTACATACAACGGTATGCCTATATTCTGCAAGCAGTCGATAATCCAAAAGTAATTGTTGAACAATTGCTAATGATTTATGCTGACTAAAAAGCAGTTGCTTGACAAGTCCCACAGGATGGTTTGGGAAATTACGATATCAAATGCTAAGTGATTTGTCTGTATGAGGCTTTATGCAGCAGCTGCCCGCTAAATAATAGTAGTTTAATTGGCAATTAAATACGAACTACGAAGAAACATAGGGGCAATTTTATTCGATAAACATCGTGAGTAAAGCAAATGCAAGAGTACTCACTTCTGTACCTTCTCTGGGTTAATGTGATATAATAATCAGAATTAAAGCGATACCAAATATATTTAAAGTAACTAAGTTTAGGCAACGAAGTGTTGGCGGCCAAGTGAAAGATCCAATCCTTAAGACTAGCATAATCAAAGATAGCATTTATGCGACGTAAAGATAAGCAGTCTTAAGGAAGTAATTTGTTAATTCATGTAGCATCCAATTAGTGATCAATCATTCGTATATCTAGGACGTTTACAATGTGTCAGGTAAATGAGCAGGGGAAAAATGCACTGGTGAGAAAATAACATATTGAAATTCATTATTGTACTTATGAATGGTGCGAACATGATCAGTAGCTTCACTAAGTCCATAGCTGCTCCCAGTGCAGTAAGTGTTTGCTCAGTATAGCACAACAAGCATGGTGTCTAAAATACATGTAATAGGGAAATGGCATATATAATCTGCAAATAATAATTCTGGGGAAGATAAGGATTTGTAAAGAAGTGGGTTCATTTAGGTAAGTAAAATGGAGAAATTACGAGGCATAATTATTACCGTATATAAAATACTCGTCATTGGCGCAAAGAGATTATACAAATTTGATCAGTATACTTTGATGGGGTCCAGCGACGTTTGGTGAAAACGTTATGCAGCCATTTAGAATGTATGCCATGCATAGAATGTTGTAATTAGCATGGATATTATCCCGCTGGGCTTCGGCGGATAAACCTGAACCTGTTTTCTTTACATAATCATAAGCCATCAGATATCAATGATATAACAGCGGCATACGTCCTTAAGCATTAGATACCTTTTACAATAAGAAACTCTCATAATACCAAGGTTCGAAGCGATAATAATGGAACATTTTGTTTCATCCACTACTCATAGATTTGAAAGAAAAGTCTGTAACCTCAGAACGCATTAATTATAATAATATTGTACATTCTCGGGTCTACTATGCGTGCTATTTTCGGTACGAGCATATTCTTAGTATTGCTTCGTATAATGTTTACAGTATATTTCAAAAGTCAGGAAGAAATAAAGATCGCGCTTTTATCCTCCAGTGTTTTATAGTGAAAAGCCTTGTTTGGGTACAAATTACTTCATGGCAGCCTGATGGAACTCTTATTTTCTGATGGAATTATGATTTCATTTTCTTGGGCGAAGAACGAAGAGTAATCTTGATGATAGGAGAAAGAGGAAGGTTAACGTTTTTGAACAGATAATCTGATGTAGCTAAGTCGGTTACAATACATTGTGGCATTCTAAAAGGGTAAATGAAAGAAGGGGCTATTTAATTATTTTTATTCTTGCAGCCGTACATATGGGCCGAGACAGATAGAATGGGAAGTGATCTGTCGTGTTTGAGAAGAACATGGTTGGCACTTGTCAACTGATTCAGGGATTTTGGTTTGACTGTACGCTAGGCGTAAGCCATTAAAAGAACAACGAAAGATAAATTCTTGAATAGAGATGAATGCGTTGGAGGCAGTATCAGTTGGCTTCACCACACTACCTGTCGTGTTCACATTAGAGCAAAATGGGAAGCATAAAGAAGTAAGAGAAGAATGCATATTAAAGACGAATGTACGTGGATAGATTAAAAGCTGCGTTTTCTTCTCAACTCACAAAATTTGGTGTGGCTGAATAAGCAGAATATGAGATGTGGAGACAAAACGGGTCATCTCAACATCAGTATGCAATTCCTCTACAGTCCACACTTGTTGGTGTGTCTGTGGGTTATGCTGGTTTGTATGCCTACAATCTACCTTAGACAATATGTTAGCTAGATGAGACAACGCAACGCGCCACTAACTGGGTTAAACTTGAGTGTTTTACATTCTTTATTCAAGTAAATGTACGAGTGTTTATGAAAAATTGCGTTAAACACAATATGCAGATAAGAGAAATTGCATGCGGCTTGATTTAACGAACATTGAGAGTGAAATTCAAAGTCGGCATTCATTTTCACGTCGACGCAGATAACTCACTTCAGAAGAAACAATTGTTCCAGTAACCATACCTGCGTCGTTGTTATGGGTAAATCTAACTCCCACCCAATTTTTACTTTCTGCTCATCAAATTATCAGGCGTCTAAGTTGTACCCTAGAAAATTTGTTGCTTGCCAAATTGTGGGTAACTAACTAGCTAACAGGATAAAAGCAACATTTAAACAAGTATTAAATTAAAATTTAAGGCACTATGAAAAGACGATCGGATACATTCAATACATATCGTCCCATCAGTACAAATAACCGACATCTGATTAGCAGGAGGACTTTGGAGGAAATTTAATTGGTTCGTCCCGGTTGCTCACGAGCGCAATAATCTAACCACGGCCCCGGAAACGTTGATAAAATGCATGGCCATGGAGAATAAGCCTCGCTGTATTTACGTTTGCTTGTAAGTTCTGGTGGTCTGACACCGTTTCCAGTGGCTCAGTGGCAAAACTGCGGACTGGGTAGCTTTCAGCGGTCACGGTGCACTTCTGTATAGGAAGCCCAGCTAAAGCGAACAATTGAATAAACCTATTAGGGCAAAACCAGCTGGAAATTTCTCGAGTCAATGGTTTGGTTATTTTTTGTGAGCCAACTGAATCTACCGGTAATATAAATCATATGCATATATCTAGCTACAATTGGGTGCTACCAGAAAAGCTCTTGGTGCAGAGTGCATAACAGAAGTTCATCCCTATTTGCGTTGGAGTCTAAGGTTGCATAATATATTCTTTAAACGCACATGACTGGTTATATCCAAATTAGTTAACAGCCTTAGAAAACGGAAGGACGTCGGGATTAACGTGAAGCAATACAACTTTGAACGCTGATTCCAGTTCTCTCTGGTGACGTGATATAAGACTCGTATGCCTACCGATGAAACTGGCAGAATACGCGAGCACGGAAATTGACGGAAGTAGGGTCGCTAGTCATTTTCAGGCTAAGACTACCTGGACACGTTTTTCTTTATTTGAGAAGACAGAGTCCATCGAGTTTGCTTATGCAACTGGATCCGCAGTCGCAAAAGAATTGATGTATACTATATGAATTAGTCCCGGTTGGCTGACTTTCTCTCGTGAAAGGCATCGGTAAAATTACAGTTCATTTAAAGATCACAGCTTGAGCAGCACTATAACATACCTGCGTGGCAGACAGTAAACGTGTAGTACCCTAGCACAATAAATTACGCGAGAAATTCAAAACAATATATATGTTTTTCTTCGTTTATGCAAGCCACAAGCCCTTCGGGCTTTGTTGTTACCAGTATTTCTCTATAAATGTGTATAGCTACTTATAGCCACGAGTGTTCTTGTCATTAAATCTAGCTCCTCATCCAGACAAGCAACAGAAAATGCTTTTAACATAAGTATCTAAAGTTGTTACGAGTTTCCGATTGCACCGTACTGATGTGAAGCCAGCGAAATGTGGGTGATTTATTGAATCAGGTTGATTTCCGGTGTACGGACCATTAATTTTGTCCGTTACCTATGCGACTAATACGGACGTCTAAGAATGGAAAATAACCTTTCTCTTCTACTCCACAGAAGTTGTCAAGCTCGTTGTGAAGCATTTTCAAGCAGCTCGGCCATTTCACAATCTATTCCTCTCACGAACGTAAGGAAATCCGTTATTCACATAGAACTTACGGTATGGCTGTTTGGCTTTTCCATAGATTTAACTCTTTCTAGCAAGAGCAAAAGCAGTTGGTGAGTACAGGGTCTCGTTTGCTAGCAATTGCAACACCATCGATGTAACCGTATGGCGTAGCTAAAATATTTAATACACAACAGCAATTGACTGGAATCAATAAGGAATAGCAGGATTGCCCGGATGGTTTAAGTGTTCAACCGAACATCTGAGGCAGCAGGAATTTAGTCAACATATACTTAATCAGATTGGTTGGTATTATCCTATACAGTGATATTTGATGGATTCACTAGGAATATATGCATTTGTCAATGTTTGCCGTGGCGAAATAATGTTCACTAGCTGGCGAATCAATTATGCTGCGGTGCATTTATCATTGATGGAATCGGAGTAATTGGCTTTGCGGGCTTTTTCTGTCATTCCCCCACACAGCCGCGGAGTAGTGCCGATATACAGCATAAAATACTGATAATCTAGACGGGTTACAACGTCCGTTAGTTTCCACACCTTCTTGAGCATATTAAATCTGCCTGAGTAGTTCAGATTGAAATTGAGTTTCTCAGCATACTTGGACTCTTTCAAGAGAACCACTATAGTGCTGTTACAAGGTCTTATAAATATACATATTCAGTAGGCAGTTCACGTGGTTCCTGAAGGTGCAGGAGTTTAACTGCTCATTGTTCACTCGCCTGTGCAGACTTATCTTGGTAGATATCAGTCATTTTGTTTTAAATCCAATACCGTTTTAACGACTGGTTATTTTATGCTCTTGCAACCAACAAAGATCCATAAAACACCTTATAGAGGGATCACTGTAACCAAGTTCATTAAAAGCTGCTACGAAATACAACGAATTAAGCTGCAAGCGGGATTTATTTACCAACTGTAAACTAGGATAATGAATAATTGGGTCATTATTTTTGGCAAGTTTTTGGTGTACATTCTACACGAGCATAATGGTCTCGCATTGGTACAGTATAGAACACATTTGCATAAATAAATTAAATCTACCATAATTTTCTGACAAAATCCGAAGTTCGACAACGAAAATTGCCCACATAGTTGCAGTCCAGTGAGTAGTGCGTCAGCAAGAACAATATAAATTGACAGCTAATTTTCCATATGAATTCAAATGAACTTATGGAAATCAATGCTTATAATAAGTCTAACTATTTTTGATGTTATGGAAATCTATACACATTCGATTTGTGTATTATTAGTCCATGTTCATGATCGCACACAGTGATATAGACGCTACTGAATGATAGTATTTTACAAAATACCAACAATTCTACTTCCTATCAGTAGGCCATAAATCAAAACCACCAACCTTCTCTGGTTAGACATCTGATTTTTGCAATACACTAAACGATTTAAAGCTATATTCTTCTAACAGTCGAAACGTTTCCGATCGTACCAAAACACCAATGATATATCCAAAAAACCGGTGCCAAGTCCCTCATTCCACACAATAATAAAACGGCAGGTTTGATAACTTACAACGCTTTAGCATTTGAAGTGCTAGACGCTATGGCACTCAGCAATGAAAGGCACTGTGATAAATGGGCATTTAAGCCTATTCTATGACTATCCGAAAGTGATTTCATTGGCTAGCTTTACAAGTTACGTATTTTGAATGTTGCAATCCGCTGCTGATAAGCAGTATCTCGTTGTTGAGACCAAAACCGGGCACATCATTGCTTTTTCTGTGATCCCTGGGTGCTTTCACACAGTTGGAAATACTCTCTTTGTGCAACATACAATGTGCTGCAATATCGCTGACAGATAAACCGCAGAAAAACTAACAACGCGGTGTGCACCGGAGAGGTTGCCAATTAGCATTTGCCCAAAATAAATTTAATGCGATTTATCTACTGCGGATAGTAACTGAAATTTGCAAAGAGGTTATAAATTAATTGTTTTCAAGCAATCCCGTTTATGTGTTTCATCCACACACCTCTGTGTTTTGCAATTAATAATGTTATGCTATGGAACTAATGCTGCACTTCGTGGAATTGCTTAACAAGAATTAAGGTTACAAGATTAATAAAAATATTTATGGACGTCCATTTGATCAATTACTTGATGCTGGCAAATAAACAATTTAGTACTGTTTACCTCCGTCTTAATCCAAGATTTTTGGTGAAAGCCGGTTAACCGGTTTCAAAAATATTAGCTGAACGCTAACGCTACCAGATTAATAGCTTGGGAATTGAATGCATTGGTAAGCGCATGTATTGCGATGCCTCCAACCCAAAGATAACAAGGACAAATTAGACTGAATAATGTTCACATAGATATCAATCTTTTTATAAACACTGCTGATTTTCAGTAAACGAGACAGAAATCATACTTTGTCCTCCATGCGTTAAGGAGATATTCAAGATAAAGCATATTTATTTAATATTTATTTACATTCGATTTGAACTTCCATTTCACAAACTGAGTGTTTGACCTAGTCTAAAAGCTATATACAGTGATTAGCTTGACCTAGCAACAGCTTAAATATACAAATATAAGTTAAGTTTTTGTTCCATAATACCACAGCTAATTGAGCTGCATACCAATCTAAGTCTCTTTATTAGTGAAATACATGTCGCTACAGCCAATATTCAAAGGCTCTAATACGTTCGCACCACTGAATGAAACTGGACCCCAACACATAAACAACAATGATATAGAGGTAATTCTCTTGGCCCTGCTTGCCAAGTCCCCAGATTCTTTGATGCCTGGATGAAAACAATTAAAGTTAGGGTGTGCAATTAAAATAATGGTTTGAAATACGTATTCAAAGTTACGTAACCTGTTGAAGTAGGTTACGCTGGGTTTGCTCTAAATGCCATCTGTGAAACTTGCCAAACACGAGCTTTCACAAAAGTAAAAAGAAAATAACCCGCAGTACGGCGGGAGTGCTTTTTATATGCACTCTTTCGCTCACCGGAATGTCGCGTTTTAGGCTAAATATCTTGAAGTAATTGGGTTTCGTGAAATAAAATGTTAAATACAGGCTACCTATTATTATATGCAGTTGGCGACTTCAGAGAAAATAGTCGCAGTGGTACTGTATCTCCCCAATGAAGTTACGTTCCTTAAATAATATATGTAAATTGTCCAGTCCCAGGTTTTAAAAGTAAATATATCTTTGGGGAGTGTGAACAAATCTGCGCCCGTCCAATTTCAATCCCACCGCTGTCAGCACCAACCGGCCCATCGTAAGATAATAATAGCGCTTTTGGAACTGATGCCATTTTGATCCTTTGCGTATTGGTGGGATCTCAAAATCATCATTAAGAGGGCAAAAATATGAGGCACTAATTTTCACTATGTTTCCGGAATACTAAGTAAGGGCAATATCTTTACAAGTAGACTTTCTGCAGGCACCAATAGCTTCAACTAGAGGCTAAATATTTGACGTAATTGCGCTCTGAAATTACTGTTTCTGAGAAAGTGTTGGTATCTCATATTACTAGAATGCCAGTAAGATATGCGTTGACAGCGCAGGGCACAATAATTTGAGCCAATTAATTGAATGAGTGCAAATTTCCCAACTTGAAGTCAGACCCTGCCTCAGTTTTAAACACTTCTGCTTGACTGCTTTCAAGTGACGTGCTGGCAGTACATGAATGACGTTTGCAAGAACCAACTTACCTTTACGAGATGATACAAAGAATTTCCAGTTTTACTTTAGTAAAACTTTGGTATATTATTTCATAAAATATGGATATTTTTCCGTAGATGAATTACCCTTAATATAATAATAGGTGCAATTTTCGTCAAATTAGTAGCTGCCTTCCTAATTTGCACAGATCATATATGTACAGGTAATCTCATGTGCTTCATGGGCAATAAAAATAGTTATTATATTCCCTTCAACGTTTTTGCTTTCAGGTAATTGCTGCAATATTTATGTTTTATGCTAACGTACGAGGTAATTTTGTAGTCAAGGTATATTGCAAACACTAAAGAGTTATTACATCACGTAATATTGTGGTGTTGCACTCAGCAAATACCGTCTGGCCCTTCATTAGTTAGCTTGTCAAGTGATCCTCCTCACGAGCAAATTGACATTATGATGGCCTGGTCGAACTAACCTCCCAGCTTACTGTGAAATGATTGCAGTCTCACACGACCTGACTGTGACTGGGAGCCGAGTTCACAAGGAAGCATATCGAGTTAAACTGAATTTGAACCGCTAATTTTTGTTGCTACGTTGTATAACCTTGATAAACTCCTTGTTACTTATGTCCCGCAGGGAAGAGTAGGTAGATTGCAATATGCATTACCATGAATCCGATTGTACAACGCTATCCCGCGATGCTTTAGCTTTCGCAGCCAAAGAGGATTAAAATTGATTCATTGGTACAGCTCTCGAAAATACTTAGTAGAATATTTGCTTACGAGGTGTTTAGCTCTTGGCCGTTGAATGTATTCTATGCTATTCTGTCAGATTGACTCACGTTTCCATGGATCATACTTCAAAGCTTCAGGATGGGACGAGTGGGGATTTTAAATAGTTCACCACTGGCTGAGATTGTATAAACCTTATGAGATATATTAGTCACGGACTTCCTGACTCATACTACCTGATACGCAAACCGCTTAGAAAAGAAGCGCACAGATCGTTTTACACAAATACATTCGGTGTTTATTGTGATAGATGCCTCGGGTATCAAACAACCGAGACACGTGAAACTTGACATTTGTGCCGAGTAATTCAACAGCCACTTGATAAACCGTGTCTCAAGTGAAAGAATACCATCTTGGATGAATATTAGTAAAGCCTGAAGGTCAATTCATTGGACATTATTGACAACTTTATTAACAAATTTAAGAACGGACGCTATGTTTGGTAATCAAACTAATATCGTTAATTTGAAGCAGAAAGTGAAATGGATTGACCACACGTTCTTTTACATCCACGCTGGTAATTCGAGGCGGGTAGAGGGATGGTCGTGTAATGTGACTATTTGAGAGCGACCGTTCAGGTATGAATATAACCAACCGAATATTATGTCCTGGACTCCAATGAAAGCAATATTTATCAGTACCCGTATGTGAGGCACCCAAACAGGAGCTGCCTGCAAGTCAGGAATAGCATTGGCATCACACTTTTTGATTCATTGTATTCTGATATGTGGTACAAATAATAAAGCTAGAAGATTGTGCACGATCGCTTGTCAAGGAAAAAACAGGACTTGTCTGTCATCTGCATCGGGTTGATGAACTTCATCACACCACTTTTATTCCCTTTTTCGGTTAATCTGGCGAATAGCGTGGTGTGACAGATCGACCTGTAGCTCCTAGTCTTCTGTTTTAAGCAGCCTTTGATTCGAGGGATGATAAACAAAGGTTCCCTTCATCTAGAAATCGGCTTGCTCCTAGTGAAATGGTAAACAAATTCAAAAGCAGCAGTGACATATCTGGCCGTCCCAATTTTATGATGGAGGCGGGTGCATTCATCAGCTTCCATATTGGAGGGCGGTTAATTAAATTAATTGCATAGTGGATATTGTGAAGATAAAAAACATTGCTATACTGAGCCTTAGTCATTTATATAACAGTGTGTTTATACGGTCAGTCTCCAGGTTAATGGAAGGTTGGAGATAACGCGCTAACTGATTCACAAATAGCGACTGCGTCCTGGAATGAGTGGCCTTTCTTGTCTATTAATGCAGTGCTCAATGAGAAGCAGTGCTGTCCTTCGATTAAGACATTTGACAAGCTCTTTTGCTTTATTAGTGGGATGATTTTGGACTACACGTTGTGTGGTTGGATTGCGACACGGGTTTGAGGTCTGCCGTCTTTACCTGATAAGAGGAAATAACATGGAAATGCGTTTTGGTTTTGCAGTGTTTACGGTCGGGCAGCACCTAATTTGCATCCTTTTTGCATTAGATATCATTCCTATTCCTGTTTCTTCTTTCTGCGTTCTCCGCATCCATTGCGTCTGCTTGACTTCAGCGATGAATCGGTGCAGGATAATTTCACACTTGCCTGCTTGTTTGTGGCGTGTGATCATTTTTCTGGTTTTCTGAATGAGTGAACGTTCGGCAGTAACTTTTTGGTCATGACTGATACGCTTTACTTGTGGAGCAAGGGGAGCTAAAGCTTGCTGAACCTGATTATATAAGTGCTCCATTTATCACAGTCAACATTTCTAACCTGTATTCGTGGCCCTTTAACATTCGGTATGCGCAGTATTAGCTGGTGTTTAGAACATAACCGATTTGTTTCCATCAATTTTTATGATTAATGTGCGTTCCTTAGTCTTCATTTTGTGCAAACCGTTTGGTTCTCAAGTGGTTTAAATCAGCGTTACAGCACTACTCTCATGTCAATTATTTCAGCAACCTGCGACAAATGGTAATTCATTTCCTCGATGTTACCTTTCATATCTGGGATTTTTACGATATTAGAATTTCTTTACCCATAAGCGTAATCGGATTTAAAAAATATCAATAGGCACGCTCAGATAAAATTTATGTGGATGAATCCGATTCCGACGAGTGTTAATGAATGCGTGCATTTAAACAAGATTTGGCATATTACTCTGATGCTCACACGCGTTTTTACATACTTCACACTTCTGGCTCCTATCTACAGATTAATCTACAAAAGCAAATATGATGTGAATGTTGAATGATTCCTTATTTCGCAGTATGCGCATTTGCAATAGTACGTGCTCACGAGAGGAATTACAATGCCGGAGCAACAAGAGTTGGCGTGAGTAATTACTGGTTAATCCGTGGCAGTGAATACCAAAATTTGTGATAAGAAAGGATAGATACAACGTTTCTCCAAGTATTGAAGCAGAGGAGTTGAATTCGACTGAAACTTTATTTCCATCTAAGCCGACGGATTAAATAACCAACGCAGTTTGTAACTTAATTTGGGCCCTCTGTCAGCAACACAAGCTAACGTTGTATGCTCGTTTGTGCCTGTTTTCCAGCTACAGTACCCACAGTGGAGAGGTTTTAGGCTTTGCTAAATCCTTAAACTGTGACGACGCGAAAGAGAGGTAGATTTTAAATTCTATCATACTTGCTTTAGTCTGCAGCATGAAAAGTAACCAAACCTGCGCTATTAGAGTAAAATTTGACCGGAAGTGGGCGAGGGCAGATCATACCAGTAACATTAATATGTTGTCTCCGTGTAATTGAAATCCTTTCCCTGAATAGTAATGCCAGAGTGACTATGAGATCGTTTCTTTCTGAAGTCGAGTTATCCTCACTTCTTCCGGGTTCTTATAGAGAGAGGCAGTATTCCGTTACGGCTTGGAGGTGTATAATACTATCAAATCGAGACTAGTGTAAAACCGACTAGCTTGTGAATGATCGCAGACGGAGTACTTACACCTGGATGTTACGGATTTTGTTGTATCTCCACGGATGCAAAAGAATTTGATACCTGAATTATGTTTCGTCTTAGACATATTTCTGTTATTTTAGCCAGAACCCGGGTATATACTGTTTGGCACAATGGAAATCCGGCTAACTTATGCAGAATCATCTTTCCGAATTTGCATCAGTGATTCTGACCTTACGTGTGACCAAATGTAGTACATCAACATTTAACTTGTTTGCTAAATGTTTAAGAGAAACTCATGATCTCATGTCATACGCCTCAATAATTGGCTACCGAAATATATCAGTGGTGATGCAGTAATCGTTTTGCAGATATTCGGCTACATCGCCCAGTTTGTCCGCGAAACCGATGTACGGCTAACTCCAAGCAGAAGAAAAATAGAAAAGAAATGACCATGAAGGGTAAATTATAAGCCGAAACACCGCCAAAACATGGTATACACGCTTTAGATATTGGCAATCTAAGTCAGTCCTCTATTGACCCTTTTCTTCAGGAAAACCGGGTGGTAAAAATTAGCAGTACTACACAAATCCAACCAACAAATACAGGCTTGTAAAATGCCGTAATTTCGAAGGCTTTTCCTCTATCACATCAATCCATTAGTTACTGAAATAATGTTTCTATCTAAAAATTCTAGTAAACTTAGTACACTCCAACTGCTGATACGACGACTGTGCCGTATAGCAAGTGCCACATATAGTCTGGTGTCCTCCTTATCGGTCTTCGTATGCTGCCGTCAGATCACCTAAGCTTAACTGCGGCTGCACAATCTATCCCATTTACCCCACTGTCATCATAAATATTGCCATAGGTTAATAAATTGTCAAATACATGTCGAACGTGTTTTAAGAAGCATGGAGTCATCCAAGGAAGTTCTACTTTCGTATGTTTCTAGTAATCGTTTATATATATTTACCCTTCAATCTACTAGATATCGGTCGTACAGAAAAGTCACATATTCATTCTGTACGGTTCAAATTCACAGCTTCTTATTTCTTGCCTTTCTATCATCATAAACTTTTCCTAACGAGCACGTTACGTTTATTATTGATCCATCAAAAATCCCTGCCATCATGGACATTTGCTATCACGTTAAACATGTGCATACATCAAGAAACATTTCCTTTAGTATAACCATTTATTTCGTGGGTTTCACTATTAAATCTGCTAGTTTAAAAAGCAGACATAGCACCTGCCCGCATGCATAAAATATATATTTGCCTATTTGACCTGTCCAGGTAATTTGAAAAAAATAACTATACATATAAATTCAAAGGATGAAATCCGTTTTTTAAAATTTTTAGTAGTTGATATCCAGAAGGTAAAAACGATGAAGTAGTTAAACACCTTTTTGGCCGAGGCTCAACAAAAGGAGCCAGGTGAGAACAGAGTTATTTGTGTTTACCACGCACATACGTATTTACGGCCAGACCATCTAACAAACACATGCGGGATAAGAAGCAGAAAACCAGGGCCATTTACAATCCTTGAATAAGCGATAATCCAAACTCTGTAGTAAAAGAGAGAGCGCACAAAGCACAATAAATTGAAGTCAAATAGCGGATTCTACCGAACAGGCAGCTGGAAATCTCACATTGATCAATGATTCAGAGCAGGTGGCGGGTATGCTGAAAGCAAATTATTTTACTGTCAACATGAAGTT
The DNA here is from genome assembly GCA_944474145.2 of Dicrocoelium dendriticum. Taxonomy (NCBI): domain Eukaryota; kingdom Metazoa; phylum Platyhelminthes; class Trematoda; order Plagiorchiida; family Dicrocoeliidae; genus Dicrocoelium; species Dicrocoelium dendriticum. The sequence goes on along the minus strand of CALYDF020002938.1, from coordinate 13,030 downwards.
TATCGCAAATAGAGCGCTATGAATTTTGTTTCTAAGGAGGATTGAGTAGATTCCCATGCACGTTTAGCAAAATTGGCCAAGAGGAGTAGGTCGGTGATGGATTTGTTGCCGGTGAGTTGCACCAGGTAGGATAATCTACAAAGACATCAATGTTTTTGCAATCAGGAACATAGATGATGAGTAGTGATGTAATAGGAAATGAAATCCAGAAGTGTGTATATATGCTTTGCGCCTCAAGCACTATCCATCCGGTAATGCGCATAATTATCGCTGTACAGCAGTTTGGTCAAAATAAGTTTAAGTGAAGGTGATGATACCTGATGACTGATACGGGGTTAGCGAAAGCCACATAATAATTTTTTCTACGAATCTGTCAGTTCTTTCATTATGCAAAAATTTAGATCGTATCAAACACTCAAGTAACATTAAATTATAGCTAAATCTGGAATAGCAGCTTAAAGGCTTCAGTGTTTTGGCGCAATGTTTACTCGCAATACAACATATACGGTCTGACTCTCAAAAATAATTCAAAAGCTGTCTTCGGAACTTCATCGGATCTCAATACAATGCAAGTTTAATTGAAGACAAATGCGAACATGTATCGGACGTATACTAAACAAATTTGCATGCCACTTCATTCTTGCTTTTTGTTTCAGAAGTTAAAGGAAATATTAAGCAGTTAATATGATCCGAATCGTATTACAATGGATTTCGGGTGAATTGAAATGCGGGATTGCTAACTTAGGTTCTTTTATTTAGAAACCAGCGCACCAGGTATATGGTTTTGTTAATCGTTGATTTTTCTAACCAGTTTAATTTTGCATGTATGAGTTCTAATAATTTGCAGCCTTTCAGCTTCATTGACCGGAGCAACAATAGTTTTACATACAAAATTCTGATGTAATTTGTGTACGAACACTGTAACGCATATATATTAGGATACATTAAGAAAAATCTCCGGCAAATTTATATGAGGTAAGAATCACTTATTTTTGAATTGTAGTCTAGCGTCGCGGATATGTGATTCTAATATGCTTGGGTTTTGAAAACCAGTCCATAAGTTTGGCGGGCCTTAGCAACTAAATTTACTGCCTGTTCCTTTGGATTCATCCTACCGAAATGATGACGGTCTAATACATATTGCATGCTAATGCAGGTTATTTAGCTTTCACATGAAACAAATTGACAGATAGATTGAATAACAAAGAATAACAAATTTCGATTACGCCAACCTAGACATCCGGCTTTCAGTTGGCGTAGAATTACATTGGTGACCATGTCTTTTGCTAAACATCAAATGTTTCATGTCATTAGCAGAAGTGTATGGCGAGATTTTTAGGACGGCATTCGCATGATTGTGCTAGTACCGATTTACATAAGGAGTTTTGGTTTTCAGAAACATCGCCGCAATTGCTACACCTTATCTTAAACGATTTAACTTTGGCTTTGTGCTACGGCGTTCCTGCAGTTCCGCTAGTATCTAAACCCTCCTGGGGATACGAATACATTGGTGAGTCTTTTGGTCGATCTATGTTGACTGGTCTCTGTGGCAGAAGTTAGGTTATTGCTGAATGCGCAATCAAACTGGCTAGTCACCTACCGACAAATCATGTCGGTTACTGTTCCATGCCCTTGTACTCAATTGTCTGTGCTTAAATAATTCTGGTTACCGCCACATGATTAGTATTGACTTTTTGTGTTAAATATGTACATAAATATCAAGGTAAATATTCATCCTCCCCTATATGTTAAAGAAAATATTTGTAGGTTGAGAGGTTCCACATGGTATTCGTTAAAAAACAGTTGAGAGCATGGAAATTGCTGGTAGCTACAGATTTACCGCAACATCTGGCAATCAATGATTCCTCTTTGCAACTACATAAAATGTTTCTTAGTGACCATCATCAATACTTACTGGAAATTCTTGATACTATGCACTCAACGGGCTTAGCTGTTGGCCAAATGAACAGCATAGTGATCTAAAATATTACCACGTTTATTTCGAGTAATAGCTAGGAACTAAAGAACTCAAATTGCGTACATGTCCATAGCACGCAGTCTACTTTTCCACTGACCGTGTTCTTAGCCGATTCGACTTGCCTATTTAGTCAAAACCATCCCGCACTTTTATATAAGCCTTCGCTTCAAAAGCGCAATGAATCAGATGGGTCGTAGGTTAGTGTCAATTAACTAGTTTTACCTTAGCCGCGGTGAAATAACCAAGCTATAAAATAGCAATACTCTATTTAAAGCTATTTTTGAAGATTTATCCTACTGTCAGCTAACTTGATAACTCATGCTATAATGTGATCATCAGAAAGTATCGAAGTACTTGAGAATAAACCACGACGAGATTGTGTTTAAGGGTCGGCTAAGAGCATGACGAGCATTATCGCCTTTTGTCACATTGACCTGCAACTATTTTATATTTTAAAAACTACCTCCTTTCAACGCGATTTTAAAGAAACGAAACAGGAATATGTCTGCTGGGACTAGGTCCGGATGTTAAGATGGACAGGGCATAATAGCAATTTGCGAACTTTGCTTGATAGTGGAGAAACAATTAGTGATGCCTGAGCCGGCGCACCGTCATCATAAACAAGCAAGCTCTCACTGGAAAGACGCATTTCATGTTTGTCCGCAAAAAGTGGATGGCAAGATCTTAGCTGACACCCAAATTGTTAGCAAATTTTCGAACAGTTAAGTGACGATTTTTACGGATTACATAAGAAACCTATCGGTATGGTCATCATATTTTCATATGGAATGTCGTCCAAGCTTAGTGTCCTCACCGACTGTCATTCTACTGCAGTTCACAACAATTTAACTACTCAAGGCACTGGGTGCGACTCAAATAATCCTCCTCATATGCTTAGATGGTTAAATGAAATGTATCAGAGAATGTTTTTAATAGTTTGCAGCCAAAATCCACATACATATTATTGTTCAAATATTTCACTGTTACCTTGACAACAATACGATAAGCAGCCTATGCAAGTCCCACTTCAATGGTTGTAGCTCGTCAACTAACAATCAGAGTGAAACGCGACAAATGGCAGTGTAAGGTCTAAACTTACCTCTACGTGCGCACAGCAGCCGTAGCGCGATTACTCAACCGGTTCGCTATTACAAAGGTTCCTTTTTTGAACACAATAGTATACTAGTTAGAGGGTCAAGGTTGGACTAAACACGTGACTGCAATGCGACGCGCAATCCCAATGTGGACCGCGCTTCATATGAAGTGAACGTCGGTCACTGCGACCACTGAGAAGGAAATTGGGTGTTGCCCACTCAAAACACTGCACAACCACGACGCTTTTCCATGTCATTTCATATAATCAGGTGGAGATAACAGGCCTGGAGCCTTCAAACTTTAGAACAGTAGTCGAAACCACTTTCGCTTTGGCTACCGAAACACGGCAGGCAATCCTTGGAACAACGGGAAATGACTTGCTAGAGGGTCAATTTTGGACAACATGTTGTATGAGTGGATTGCAACACTGCAATTTCAATGTGGATCGCTCTTCACACTGAGGTGAACCTTGGTCAATGCGACCGTTGGAACTGTAGGCAAAACAGATGGCAATTGGGTGTTTTCCGCCCCAAAACACGACAAAACTCTGACGCGTTTCGATATCATTTCAACTCATCAGATGGAGATAACATGCCTCGAACACACGACCATCGAATTAGTAGCCGAAACCTCTACCCCTTTGAGTACCGAGTCACGGTGGTATTCTGAGTGGATGACGCATTCCTCCGCTTACATTATATTCTTTGACTCTATTCTCGACCCGACTCTCCGGAACTACCTTGAACATCATTTTTGTGCCTACTGAAGGCATGGAAACAGGCATACTGCATAACATACGATAAGTCCATCCTCTCGACAGTACAACTACCAACTGCACCTTTCCCATTAATGTTTTTCATTAACGCATGAAACTACCTAACTTGGCTTGTAAACCAGTGATTCTTAATCCGCATAAAATATTACACCTAATCATTGTTTAATGTTCATGGTTATGGAACACTAATTCACATTACAATTGACGCATGAAATTTTCTGTGGAATCCATGGTAATAAGAAATTGGAAGAGAAAAATTTGCACCCAACTATCTACTATCTCAACGAATGCCCAGCTACGCTAATTATGATGCAGACCGGTACGTCAGTGATTGTTGTTAAATTGCCTTCGTCCTTGTACTCGAATATTCAGCCAACACGTGGTATCATAAATGTCAGTTTTGATTTGGCGGTCTCCGTACCGAATCGGTATATATATTTATGTAACTCTACCCAGTACGCAAAGGCTTATGCAATAAGTTATTTGAAAGAATGTCGTTTTCCTATGTGAGCGGATTGTAGGTATAAATGTAATAACCTCGGCGCCACCTAGCCATATATAGGCCGCGGAGATATTTGTAGGTACCTTATAGATAGTGGTTCATTCAATTTATTGGCAGGCATTTATAATCATTTCGTGTATATGTTTATGTAGACGCAGTGTGCTAGCATAATGACTTCAGGTGTTTACGTTCGTCGCGAGTATAAAAGGGTAATTCATAGACACTTATTTTGGCGTGAGCTATGTGAAAATGTTACGAGGTGCTCATGCTTACTTGTTGTCTTATATGAAACAAACACGGAATCGAAGGAACCTATGACTGTCCCATTGTTCGTCATCGTGATAAAGTAATACACTCCTGGATCCTTGCTCTCACAACATTGTGCAGTGTTTTTCAATCGGTTGAACACTAGTGCCTCAAATTTCAATTGCGTCATCCTGTGTAGCTGAAAAAATAGTTGCTTATTGAGGCAATTACGCAACACTTGTGGTTATAATTAGCAAGTGTCACTGAACTGCTGAACTTCCGAAACCCAAAGCAGGAATGCTGTACATTATTTTATAGAAGGCATACTAGGTTGCTATTAACAATGGACAAATGTAATAATTCGTGTACTGCCCAAAAATCCAGACCTTACTATAGTGGTTTATAAGACTCATTTTATAAATTAGCCAAGTAGGCTTAAGATAAAACTTTGTCTTAAGCGTCCCACAAACAACAGGACCGAGATTTCACTGGTTTGAATTTTTGAACGTGCAATTGATCGCACTTCCCTAGTGAAATTTAGGGGCTCAATAAGCTGATTGATAGCGTTCAGATGGCTTGCTTTAATTTCAGTTGCACCTTTAGGATGCAGTAAGTTCCTTCAAGATACTTTAGTAAAATTACATAGTGCTGTGGTGCACTTGACAGAGATTCAAAGAATGTTTGTATCAACAACTACAAAGCTCGAAATATCAAACCTTAGCAACCCTAATGCGGCAGAACATTTAGAACTGTGTGGACGGAATATTTTCCGTCAAAATATGCGAGTCGATTTGACGAATTAGCAATGAATTTACTTCTAGAAATGTTTGGTTTCTTGAGTCACTGTAGGTTAATATTAATAAATCCATTCTGTCTTACAATGTAAATGCTTCTTAGACACTTGTGGAGGACTCCAATCAATAAATTTTGAAGATATGTTTTGTCTATTGCGAGCAGACAAGGCGGTTAGAGAGCAAAGCTTCTTGTTTTTATTATTGTATGGTTCGGTCATTTTTAACTTTTTTAGTATTTTCTATGCGTATAACAGATAAAACAGCTCATTTGTAAATTCCTTAAAAAGGGCTTCCTAAATGTAAGATGATGAAGTCTACTGCTTCGGCTACCAACCGAGACAAACATTTCGGGTATACTGTAAATTTAGGGAAAGATGGACTTCGTCAGTTACAATGATTTAAGTATGCACTTATTTTATTGGTGTACATTAGGGTTTATTGGAATGGTAGAGAGCCGAAAAGAGATGTTGTAACAGCCCTATTTTTACTACTGGTAAGAGAAGTGCAACCAACCTGCATACGTGAATTTAAAGTAAGTTAATGCTGAAATTATTCTCCTAATTTCGGTCATGTTTAAAAATACCCTGTCAGTTTGTTCATATTTTCCTGTTCATAGTTTTCTGGACAGTTATAAATTAAGAATAATTAGAATCGTCTTGTGCGACGGTGCCTGGCCCGTAAAATAAATGTGCTTCATATTTAACTTTGATTGGTTCATTACGCTACTGCAGTCAAGTGAACACAACCTGCCTTGTCAGTAGATGAAATATAACAGTGCGAAAAATAACTTATATTTATGTACATTTTGGAGACATCGTTTATAAAGAATAAAATAGATATCGTTGTTCGGAAGTTACGAAAATTCATTTTGCTTTTTCTCAAGTCAATATTTGGCGCGTTGAGGTTTTACCCTGGGTGCCGTAATCTTGTGTACACTTTTTCTAATATTCATAACAAAATCAATTTCTGTTACGAAAAACGCAATGCTACTTCCTGTATAAACAGTTCAGTAATTCTGAGACGCAGTTGGATTAAGATTGGCTAGACCATTGTAAAGGATTGTATACCATTGCTTACGAAACTGCCGATTCTATAGTACATATTTAGGCTGGATTTTACAGACCGTAACTTGTCGCCGAATACTAAATATATAAGTAAACACAATTAATACAACTAAATAATATTTATATAAGTGAAGGTGTAGAGATTTTTAAATTTCCTAAGGCAAGTCAGTAAAGTTTGTGCAAAGGTCTACAGAAAACAGTCGATACAATTTGCGTCCTACCCTGATGAATGTATACTAATTTGGGGGCCATATGGAAGCAAAATGACTAGTATTCTTAACCATACACAATAATAAATTAGCAGGTTGAACTAATGGAACATGGTTACTAGAAATTTTTGCATATGCAGCCAATAACACCAATTCTCTAAAATATGCAAAATATTCCTGCCTGGAAGCAGCTCATTACTAAGTAGGAATGACCATTTGACCCTATGATTAGCGATGGCAGAGGATTTATAGTGAGAAGTAAACAGCTAACAAGAATCTTCTGTGACCTATAATAGATTCGATTTAGAGTTTCCTTTAGGCCCACTTCGAAATATGCTTTGCTGTGCCCAGATATACCCCGAATCCAACCGCTATAACAGCATACGTCCCGAACACCAGTACATGCGTAAGCCGTTTCAAATGTGTACTCACATACTTGCCTATTCTAAAATCGTACGTTATGTAACCTACTAGCCTTCCTTTAGGAACAACCGAAAGAATTTTAAAAATTGGTAGCTTTTGCAACTTAAAATTTACTACCGGGTAGACAGAATAGTAGATTTATACATTGCCAACCGATTGGATACCTTTAAGAATTTGAGGAAGTGGCTTTGCATAGAAAACCTCATTGATAGTTGGATTACGTGCAGCCTAATTGCAGCCAAAGTAAAACAGACCCAAGAGAAATTCAAGTTATGAGCATTGTTAATGCATGTGGGACTTAGGGGCCTGTCACCGTTATGATATTATAGCATTGCGTTCAAGTACGGATTTGTGTACTTATCTGATTTCGGTTAACCATTTGCTACGTGTTCATGGATACCACCGGATTTACACACTTCGGTTCTTAGAAGCTTACCTAATTGTCTTCATCAAGTGACAATTGCAAACTTAGCGTATAATTTCCATCAAAAACACCTATAAACTTATCTAGCGATGTTATGAAATATTTCTAGTATTCAAATCTTGCACATTCTGATGCTGAATGTAAGCACATTTACCCATCGCGCTTGAGTTAATGGGAACTCGTGAGTGCAGGTTGAGTCTGCGGTAGCCGGTTTGGGGCCGTTGTCCAGTTGAACAATGTATTTGTAAACCACAACAAAAACATGTATGTCATTCACGCAGGAAATATTTAATATAGACATCGATGCTTCCATGGGATATTTAGTCAAAAATAAGATTAACAGCAACGATAATTAGCTCTTTCTGTATAGTCCTAGGTCAGTTTCAGTAGGATACTCCTGCGTTTTGTGATCGCGTCCTGTTATATTATCAGCGTTAAATTCGCCTACCTCAAGAAATTTTATCGAGCGGAAACTGGTTATTCGCTATCAACGAGTATCAGGCACAGAGGTTTGTATTGTGCTTTGAGGCGTTACCATTCTAGCGGAGGTAAAGGCTACATATTTATCTTTTTGATGAAAACTGACTGGCTAACTGAAAGCTGCTTGGTTTAACTGGACGAGGAGAAGGTTCATGAAAACGCTTAGACTACCGCCAATAACCGATTGTTGACTGTTGTGTGCCATACTAGCTGTTATGCTCATAGCTCCATGAACGACGAAACTTGTGCTACTCGAGTCTCTCTAGCCATGACCTTGCTGTTTAAAACATTTTACAACACTACAGTTGCTTTTCCTAGCCTTACCCTTAATAAGAATCAGTAAACACGAATTACTAGCTTTTATCTGAAAACGCATCTTGATAATATATAGGCGTATAATGCTTATTTGAGGATCTAAATGATTACTAATATCCAAATTTTGTAAGTGCTGATAATGTACACCTTCCAGTAATACGGCGTACACGTTTCCGTTGTTCTAAGATGGATCACCTGCCATTGATCGCCCACTATTATAACAAATTACACTTAGAGTATTTCTCATGGGAAGCTGCACGCTACATTGCACTTCAATGTAAATTCTGGACGTTCCTGTTGCCAGCAACGTGGGTAGCACATTAACATTAGCTCAGTAATTATGCCCGCCATCTGGAATGTGGAAAGAACAAAAGCAAATAAGGAAGAAATATTTATACCCCATCAGCTACAATTTCGTAAAGTGCAAACAACGTTTTGATGATGTTGCAGATTCAATGGCAGAGACTATATCAGAACCGTTATGTTATCATACAGAAAACCATCCATCGCAATGAGGCTGGGACTTACCGTGGTGCGATGGTATACGAGCGTCAGCGATCCATTGAGCTATGCTGCGTGGTGCTTTTGCACCTTCAGATTCACTCATACCAGATTGGTCAATGGTTAGAGGCCAGACAAACCCAGTCTCCTGGTCCTCTAGTTTGCGGGTTGAAATGAGGGTAGCACCTTATTCCTTAAAACGGATTCCCTGTAGACCAACGCCAAACCCGCTGCCTCACGGTAAGGTTTAGGAACCAAAGACTTTGGTTGAGAACCCTAATCGTTCTCCTGTCTAGCCACAAGCAACCTGACAGTATCCTGTCCACGCAATACAATGAAAATTTCCTCAAACAATTTCTTGATGCTCTGGCCACCGCAGAGGATAATCAACGGTGCCCTATCTGATGCATGAAGCAGGGTGGATAGGAGTTTGGATGCTACTGCTCAAGCCCACCCGTCTTCTTATTCCCCTCTTACGCTTTTTCACTCTTACGGCCCCTTTCCAACTTCACTTTTATCCCCTTGTTTGCAACCCCCCTTCTTGGACCTCCTCCAACATGCATTGCTAGGCATTTATCTTCTATTTTCAACTCACATGTGAGCGCGGAGCGTCACCACTATCTTGCGACAAGCTATGTACAATTAGGCGGCCAAGCCCAGTACATTGCCTTTGATGTAGAGCTCTCAATCCTCCTTCGGATTAGCATGCCTCAGTGTACGCAAATTACTACAGATCGGTCAACAGGCAGCAATTGCCCGAACATTGGAGTCCCTCTCGTTTGATATCTGCTGCTTATCTGAGAACCGCCTGCAAGACTTGATCTCTGTGCTCACTCTGCCATCCCTTTCAGGCGACGCAAGCACTATTTTCTCATTGCGCCTATCCGGTGATGATGCAGCTTCGAGCACCGGCAAAGCTGGTGTTGGCATTGCTCTGAATCCCCGGCCGCTGTAATCGATCCTGCACTATACACTTGCTACTAGCCAGAGCAAGGTGGACAGAGTTAGCATACGCCAGCTTGGGAGGCGACGTTGTCTACCTAGACTTATCTAAAGCGTTCGATCTTTTGGACCATCGCATTCTGATTTTAAAATCTTCAAAGCTATGGAATCGGTTACCCCGCTTTCCAGAGTTTGAAAGAACCTATCGGCAACATAGTTTCTGTAGCGCATTGCGACCCGACAGCTCTACTATTACACTTGGCGGACGCTTCTGAGGTTGCAGTTGGTGCCCATTATACAGCAACAAGCATGTAACACTTGGCAACCACCGGAGTTTTGCTCCGAAATTTAGAAATCTGTAGACACTTGTTACGATACGTTTGGTTGCAACATATTAGTCATCCATTAAGGCAAACTTCATTTCCGACATGTCTTAGAAGATCGCACTCTTAATGTCTTCGTGCACCACAAGTCTCTGACTTACGTGTTTGGTACGACAACCGGCCGTACTCTCCTGCTGAATCGCGCCATCTAACTATATCGCTCAATTTACGAAGGTTATACCATATCTCTCAGGTGTGCTCAACGCGGTCACTGACGCACTCACCTGAATTCAAGCGATCTCCGCTGACGCGTCAATGCTATCGATATGGCATCCATGGCCGCAGTGCAACTCAATGATCCTGATGTTGATCTATTCCGCAGGTCCTCATGACGCTTTCCGCTGACATCATTAGACGAAATTATATTCTTCAATTTATCCATGAGCACGCGGCATCCAGTCATACCACGCGGGTTGCGAAATACCGTGTTCTACACGTTGCACGGTTTGTTTCGCCCCAGCTTTTCTGCACCGCTTAAATTTGTAACCGCAAGATACGTTTCGCGCATTTTGATTCGTGACGTTTGTACTTTGGCAACCACTTGAATTTCGTGTCAGTTCGAGAAGGTTGAAAATACACAGTCAAGGCTCATAAGGCAATTTGCATATGCTAGACACAGGTTTTCACCACATACACGTCGAACTCGAAGGTATTATGCAGCCCTTGAAAGCCTTGGTATAACTAGTAAGTTGCGTCTACCGTTTCACCATGGTGCGGGCGACTATGCCAATTTCGTACTGGTCTTTGCAAACTGGTCTAAATACATTTTTAATGCGCTGGTTTGCTCGGTGCGGCTGTTCCATTATCGTGAACACCGAAAGAGAGACATTTCTCATCTATTTTAACCATGTTGCTTAAGGATATAGGCTGTCGCTACGTTCAGTCGGCAGCGCTTTGCAGGCCGCTAACGGACTAATGCAATGTCATCGCCAAATGAAGGCGGCACTCCAAGCTCAAGAAAACCCTTCATGGTAAGAAAACCTTCCCCTAATCCGCTTTGGATTAAGGAACACTGTAAAACCCGATTCTAACGGAACACAATTGCAGCTAACCTACGGATGCAAGCTGCAATATCCAGATTACCTGGTGGCACCAGCACCGTCTACTTCCTATTTCATTACAGAAGTTGCACTGCTCTGAGTGTTTACCGGATGTGTACGTTGCGTTCACCCGCTTCACGGTTGAAGAAGACACCGTTGAAAGCGCCATTACACCGTCTACATGGTTACGCGGATTGCTACGCATAGACAGTGTTCGATAGCTTCTGTAGTCGCGGTACATCGGACACTTCAATGTTATTAACCCAACAAGGAGGACATTTAGGTCGACCGTGGTGGCTGATGGGAAACTGGCACCATCGACTTACCTAGCCTTCATTAAACTAATTATGCCGCGTGCAGCATTACAATCAACTGCAGTAATTTTCACATCCTAGTGTCATCGAAGAAGACCACAACCCCGGTCTATATGAATCAGCAGTCCGGGTATCTCCCGAACCTAATCTGTCACCTTACCCAACCAACCGCTGTGTTCGAGATGTTAAATAGCCCGTTCGATATTCCAACTTTTACAGTGTAAATAAGTTGAGGTTTGTAAATATTACATATATTTGCATCATTTTTTGTCGAATATCGTTCTAAAAACAAAAAATGGCAAATACCTATGAGAACAATTTTAAAATTTCCAGAAACCAAAGAAACCTGAACACTTGCACGCAGTCCACTCATTCTTTCCTGTTAACGTATTTTGCGTGTTTTTCTGCTTTCTCGTCATTACATTTCCCAACCCTCCTCTTCGATCAACTGACACTCACGTGCAACCTTTTCGAGAATCGCTGTAGTAAATGAGGATGATGATGATGATGATGAATGCTGGTGGAAAATTGGTGGGGCAAGGGTCATTGTGGAGCGGGGCCGGTTGTGCTGGGGGTGAGACTAGTCCAAAGCCCAGCGCGTCAGAGACACGGAGGCTGAGGATCTAGTGGCCTATTTATTGGACTAGCCATGCATTTTGAAGTCTGACAAGCCCAATCCAAAGGCTCACCGAAATGCTTCCATCCCTGTAATCTATAAATAATAAATGAAAATAGTGCAGCGGACTCCAACATACGGCTAAATGTTGCTGGACACCAACGTTCGGTTATTTTTAATCGACGCGATTTATCCAAACAAATCTGCATTCATCCATTAGATTTCACATCGGAGGCAATTTTTGCTAACCATTATAAGGGGAGCTCCGTGGCGCCTTAAAAGTTAACAGTTATATTGTGTGTAAAACCCATTCCTTACCAGTCGTACATTAACCGTTCTTGTTTTATTCACCCTTAAACAACGGTAATGTAGCCTATCGAAAAAAGTCCGCTGTGTCCGACTTTGATTGTCTTCTGATATCCGCGCTCGATTAAGCGCACTGTCTCGGACAAATATTAACAATTTTTACCTTAGTTATCATCACGTATAAAGCCGGTGTGGTATTCAAATCATTAGTCTTATTTCCACTCTTATTAGTTGATGTTCACTTGTAGATGCGATCATTAGCTGTAGTCAAGAGCTTTGTGACTGCTATACGACGGAGTATTATGTCTTTCAGCACTGCTTATATGCCTCATCTGCAAGCACTTACGTGGTTATTCTAAAGGACGTTATGTTTTATGTAGAAGAGGACTACCAATAATAGTATAAGTTAGCAAGTTCAGGTTTGTGGAACAAAGGAGCTGGGTCTCCACACAGCACTGAGCCTGCGGTTCAACAGACGCATGGGAAAATGGGAACAGGTAAAATACAATTTCATAGAGATGCCCAAGATAAAGTATGGTGGTGGTCAAAAGTTCTATAGAGTTCGGCAATCCGAGATGACAGGGGCAATTCAGACACGCAAGTAACTTTCAGTCAAGTTTAAT
>CALYDF020002937.1:0-16665 GCA_944474145.2 Dicrocoelium dendriticum | reverse complement strand
GTCGACCTCCCTGCTTTTCAAAGAGAAAACCGAGGTTTCAGAAGGTTTTGTATACAAATCGGTTTTGGTAGGGTTTTATTGTGGCAACGTTTCGCCCTTGACACGAGAGCTTCTTCAGGCCAGGTGAATTGGTACAAAATTGGCGTAGCTTTTTATGGGAATGTTGCAAGACAAAAACATGAACCATTGGATAATAGTGTTACAGGTCAATAGGTCAAGTGGCCACGTTAGTGAAATAACAAGCAGCGAGCGTTTCTCATTGATCCACGTCATCGGTCGTTCACATGTGAGGCATTACTTTCTGGCAGCAGCTGATTCACGCTCCGACCTGAGTTCGTCCGCCGACACCTTTTCTGACTGACCGGGTTAACGCAGCCCGCCACGCGTTCGATAACTCCAACCCGTCTGTTCTGTTCACACAGTTAGTAGTCTTAGTAATCTCGGTCGCTTCAGCAATCAACCTTTGGTTTGTTGCTGGTAATCCCCTCCTAAGTATCTCGACATTGTCCCAATCAATCGCGTGTCCTGCCTCTAGCGCATGTACGGCCACCGCTGAATGTTTTACTAGGGCCCTGTATTCAGGCTCATTTCTCGGTGGACGCGAAACGTACCTCTTGTGTTCTGCTATCCTCGTGCGTAGCTCTCTCGCTGTTTGACCCATATACACTTGTTCACAGTCTTTGCAATTGATTTTATAAACACAATTTGTTGTCCTGTCTCTTGGAAGTGGATCCTTCAAACGCACAAGTGCTGAATGGAGCGTTTGACCCTTTCGAAAAACCACTCTTATTTTCTCCCTGTTTAGTACTCGTCTGATTGCTTCTGAGGTTCCCTTTTTTATAGGGGATTCCCACCGTCCCAATCCACTCCGTTGTGCGTCGTGGAGGTGGATTTAGAGCTCTCTGTGATTGGCGTTTCACTAACCGCCTCGGATATCCACTGTCTACTAATTTGCTCACCGTCTCCTTACGAGCGGCCTTCTTGTCCTCCTCCTCTGTACACAGAGTCTGGGCTCTGTGAAGCAGAGAGGATGCGATAGCGGCATAGACTTGTTTTGGATAACCCGAACTGTAAGGGAGCACTCCATCCGTATCAGTCGGCTTGCGATATATCGTCGTCTTTAGCCGTCCACCGTTCCTGTGGACTAGACAATCGAGGAATGGCAGTGTGCCACTGCCAAACAAGCAAAAGGCAAACAAAGGCAAACAAAAGGTGTGTGACTGGAAAGCCTGTTCGTCGCATCCGCCTCCGCGGTCACTCCGCTAGTCTTTTCACAACTGGTAATACCCAAAATAACATTAGATGCTGCTCACTTATGTCTGATTTAAACCATGTTCCAATGATGAAAACAAAATGGGTGGTTTTTAGAAAGACCATGATTGTATGCAGATGCAATTTGAGTAGAAGGAGGTAAATGTGCTTTTATAGAAGTAGAAAATACGGGGAGGGTTAAGTGGTTTCGTTTACCAACACTGTTACCGGTGCCTCGTGGCATAGAGGTACTCTAGATTTGAAGGGCTCTAGGTTGTATTGACTCCAACAAAGTAGGTTTTTTATTAGAAAAATTATCGGTTGATTTATCAGTTCTACCGTTGGAAATCCTAAGAGCGATGGATAATCTTGGGGATATGGTGTCCTAAGAAAGGGTTTTGAGGTAATTCCATGGGAGAGATTGGCGGTGGGGCATTTGGTAGTAGCTGTGGGACTTATTGAGATATATTATTCCATTGAATATGGAAGGTTCTGGGATTTTCCATATATCTGTCGCTGGCTGAGATAACGTTTATGTTAATGTGCTGCCAACTTGTATTCGGATTGAGCTGTGGGATGGGATACGGCCAATCTATTTTCTAACACTGGTTCTGCTGTCAGGTTCGGTGTCGTTGCTAGAGCCACGGAATCGCTTATCTCTCATTAACTGATTTAACGTTTTAATTAGATGATGTGGTATGTTGTTGTGGTGTCTTAGGTTAGGCATTATCATATCGTGTCATAGGAGAGTGATACCCTGGTTTATGATTAACTCCCGGACGTGATTTGCTTAATTCATGACTGGATTTGCCAAAGGTTTTTTCGCTGCAATTTCCTGCAGTCTTACTAGAGAATTTAGCTCTGCGGTTCTGTCCTGGAGGAGGCACAGGTAAGGCATCCATAACCTATTTTATCCTTGCGCTACTTGCAGTTGGAACACATGAGATGAGGGTGATTACTGCTTCTATCTCGGTATGACTTTGGTTCCGGTGTTGCTCAGTGTTGTTCGTTCATTCAGCAGGTGCAATGATGTTTAATGCACTATCTGCAAGGATAAGAGTTTTAATAGGATGTGAATTATTAGGGGATACTAGTGGTGTTCTGTCAACGTCTACATCACTGTCAATTCGACAGATTGGTGAGTTAATATGTGTCCCTGAGGGTTGTCTTTCCTGAAGAACAAGACGTCTCTCTAACGGTGTTTCTTTGTGCTTGACCAAAATCTTCTTGAATTTAGTATTTGTAATAATTAGCCGTTTGGATCTCAGCATAGTCAAAGCAGTTGTTTCATCTGGGAACCTCAGAAGAATCGAGCATGATTTTACGTCTATATTTTTCCAAAGTCTCAGACAAACAGTTAAGTCGATCCATGTCGTAGGCCGTGTGAAGGGCATTATTAAATTTTCTTTAGCTAGGAAAGAACCAGTCGTACATAATGTGTTCCACTTCACGTTTTCTGAACATTTGCTTAATTCACAGAAGGAGCAAATTTGATTGCAGTTTGTGCTAAATTCACTGAGTTTGCTCCTCAATAGAATTATTTCGTTTTCGAATTGATTACGCTTTTCAGCATTTCGGCTAGGATGCTAGGATCATCTCCAGTGTGTTTGGTTGATGCTTCCTGATTTTTCATCCTAATCGAGGGAGCGTACATTTTTATCAAGGTAACTGTCTGTTGCAATGAATGCACAAATAATCGGTGGGGACAAGATAGTTTGAGTTTGAGACCTGATGCTTTTAGAACGAATACAGGAGAGTCCCACGTGGGATAAATTGCTAAAGGATGGCTATGCGCTTTTAATAATCTATCACAGAACTGACCGGTTCATTTTCAGAAGTGTTTGCTACTAAGCCGCAATGGTTGTTGCGCGTTGATTCGCAGATCCTAGTTCCAACCTCAATCCCACGTTCGTTGGACGGACAGGCGAATGTCGTAACACGTTGCCACATTCAGTTTCTGTTCCGCTGGCCTGATCTACAATGAGCCTACAAGTCAAGGCCAATATCGGCGGAATCTGTTCTATTCTGGCACTATGAATATGTAGCTCACAAAGCATCCCATGGACGCCTGTGTGATAATGCCTTTAAGTAGTCTGGATAACACCGTGAGGAGAGCGATTTCAGTTTAGTTCGAAAGATCATTGTGAATGTCCGGCATGTAAATATGACTGACTATGCCATGTTTCAACATTGTAGAAAAGTGCGATTAATCGAAGCATCGCTGCAAGAACTGGCCTAACGCTCCGGGGAAGTTCAAGGGAGAGGTCTTTAATGCCTTGTGGGACGGACAAATCATAGTCTTCCGGATGCCACCGAACCGTACCATACGTTCCAAACCTAATCTCCTTGTTTCGCTACCCCTGACTCTCATCCGCTGACATTTTTACTGCTTGATTTATCGCAATATTAATGGGTTTGTACCAAGCTTTGCCCGTCGTGACCCGGTGGCTTAGGGGTGGCGGTCACAACTAACATCCCAATGGTTCCGGGTTTGATACCTGCTATCTCTATCTGATGAGAGGAAATAACCTCGAAACGCGTCATGGAGTGCAGTGGTTTCAGGCGGGCAACACCCAATTTGCTGCTGCTTCATCAGCTACGGTCCTAGTGATCGAATGGCCAAGGTTCACTTCAATGGGAATCGCGGTCTACTTTGAGATTGCGCGTCGCAATCCATCCACACAACGTGTACTTCAAATTCACTTTATAATTAATGGGTTTGTTTTAAATCCTGTCTGTTGGAATTGCTTAGTCTTCTGTGTAACCGGTTGGACTTCAATTACTTGTTGCCGGCAGTTGGTCTTGTTTGAACGGCCTGTTTTAATTTGAGATCAGAACTGCTGTACATTTTGTGGTGGACATATTCAAGGTCGGTATATAACTTGTTGCCATAACCCTTTGTAAAAATAGCACCGTATCACACTTCTGGCTTTTAATGCTGATTTGAACCGGGAGCGTTACGCGTTGCTTGAATTCACCGCCGATTTATCGGTAACATTGACATACTAGCCAGGATTACTTGTCTTATATTCGGATCTTGTACGATACCGTCAAGCAGGTCAGCACAGAACGCTGGAAAGTTTGATGCAAATCAAGTTGAAACCCTTATTGTTGCCGCAGATGATTTTAATTCTTGCACTGGTTTGCCGGTTAGTAGTAAGACTAGGGACAGCAGTATAGTTATGATGAACTCCGATGCCTCGAATATTGCATTAAAACTAGCCGAATGGAAGAACAACAGTTGATGGCTGAAGTGGAAGTGGAGCATTATGATCGCTTACTACTGGGAAGGACAGTGTCTGTTAACCAGTTGTTAGAACCACATGAGGACGCAAAGGAATATTGCAAACAACATAGTAATACTATCAGAGGATATCGAGCTCCTTCAAAGGAATACAAGCCATTGCCTATTGTCTCTGATCAACCCTTTGGTTTAGGTTCTCAACTGGACTTCCCCAAACTAGAAGTGAAAATGTTGATATTAATCCTGCAACGTATTGAAATTTCATGAAGCAATTTGAGTACTTCGTTGAGAAGCGGGTTCAAGAAAATTGGCAAGGACTCCTATATTTGTTGTACTACTGTCAAACTCGGGCATATAAAGCTATCAGCAAGTGTGTTGTGTTGTCTCCGGACCAGGTATAGATTCGAGCGAAAACTATCCTTCATGATTTATTTGGTCAGAATCATGTGGCCGCCAGATCACTTATCGATGGATTACGAACGGCTCTAAGGCCCCTTACCTATGATGCGAAAAACATTTGTCTTCTTGCACTAAATACGGGGAATTGTCAAATATCGTTGTACCAGATGGAGTTCCTTGCTGATCTAGTTTTGATTGCATCAAGCGAAAGAATCCTATGGCTCTGGACAACGAGCATGAAAACATAATGGGCGTGCACAGCCAATACAATCCTGCAAGATGAGAGAGAAACCACATTCAAAGACCTGTCTTAGTTCGTCTCTTCTGAAGCCCGCATTACACGCAGTAGCTACGAACAAGCAGTATCAATGCCTAAATTAAGCCAGTCTTGTCATCGAGGTACGCCTATCGCGGTACGCAGAAGGAATGAGTCTAGCATCAAACAGTGTGCTAAATTCAGAGTGCAACCGAATTCAGTTTGCCTTGTTTGTGGTGGTCAACATGGTACTGCAGTGTGTCGAGAATTTCTAGCTTCCAAGGTACCTGATAGATAAAAATTACTAAAGCAGAAGAAAGGATGTTGTAAATGTCTCGGCTGTAGTTAATTGGCTGCTTGTTGAACTTCGGATGACAGGGGTCGTCATCACTTACTAGTACACCCGGAGCGCAATGAGGACCGGTGCTAGAAATGCGCAGCTATTTTACTGCTTCCTTTTCAAGAATGCAAATACTGGTGGGCAGAGTACCTGTGCGTCCACAGGCGCACTGAGACCAACGAAACTTACGCTTGGCTGGATAGTGGGTTAGACGTAACGCTGATAAAAGGAGATTTGTTAAATGAAGTTGGAATAGTTTCCCCCTGAACCGTTGGAAGTTAGGACGCGAGCTGGTATATTGCTGTTCGACACATACTCTGTCCTTTTCCAGTTGAGCACCTTGAGTGGTGAAGAGGTAATTAATGTTCCTCATGCCTACTGCATAAAGCGTTTGCATTTACAATCAGTCAAAGTTCTTACTAAAACTGTAGTCTGTCGCTGGCCAAACTTCAAGGGGATACAAGTTAGTGCGATCCAAGTTAACCGTGTGCGAATTTAAATCGAAGCGAATGTACTGCGGCACATTGGCACCTAGAACAAGGAGCCGTGAGAGGAATCAGCCATTTCTAGTAAGAGACCCACTTAGATGGGCATTGATTGGGAAATAGCATTTTGGAGATTCATTTGTCTTGGTAAGTTATGCGCCGTGTGCTTCAAAATCCGTGGAGGATCAACCCAGATCGATATATGACAACGAGTTTGCCAGCGTTGGTTCTAAAGACGGCGCGCTATCCGTCGATGAAATTTCGCCAGCAGCTTTGAATGGATAAGCAGTTGTCACGTCGAACAAATTCAACGTGTCAGTGCCCGTGATGAAAAAGTACGCCGATGAGTAAGTTATTTCCATCCCACTAACTGCCACTACAGAGAGACAATTGAACAATAGATGAAGGGTGTATTACGGGTAAAGAAGCAATGCTTAACGAGTCTCGAGGGATGGAAATTATTGCCAAAAGTAAATTTCATGAAAAAGTGAAGAGCCTTTTGTTGAACTCACCATAGATTTATGTAGAATAGTTGAACTGCTCGCGTATTACAAGTATAAATCCATAAGTCCATTGGTTGGGAGTTTAATAAGACACCGTTTGATTGCGTTTGGTAGCCCCTGAGAAAAATACATAAAATGAAATACAACTGAGACAACTCACCGACAACTCGTTTGTTATGTCAGCAGATTGGGAGCAGTGCCGACAAAATTAGAGAGTGCTTTCCAAGGCTGACACATTCGGAGGAAACAGAATTTTCTAGTGCATACAAGCCGACTATGGTGTATCCTCCGTTTCAGAGGATGACCTTTTAGGTTAGTGCTGTTGTTCAATTGCAGCAGCGGACAGCAACTGTGCTTCAATTTCTTCAGAATCTGGTAAGCGATTATGAGATCCGCCGCAAAAGCCGATATCGACTGCTGTAAATTTTTAGAAAATTCGGATTAAGCTGATAAGACAGATAAAGGTGGCACCTGACCATCTTGGTTGCCCTTCATTGCGCAGTCTCGAGAGCAACGAGATCCTGGTTCTGGCACGGTTGCCACGCTTGGATGGCATATTCCAAGTGCGGTCGCAAGGAGGTGTTAAGCAGTTGGGGAAGATTGATTGTACAAACCGACTGAAGCTGGCTTGCCTAACAACTTCCTCGTGGTGCCACATGGGTTGTTCGGGATTATCCCGTTCCAGCAAATAGTTCGGCAGCAGGGTTCTAGGGCGTGGTGGGTTTTCGCCTGACAAGCGTTCCCCCTATAAAAAGCGATGTATGTCCGTTTAACAACGCTGTGACGTGGCGAATGTGACCTGCTACTAAATAAAGTCATTGCCCTTGCTTCTCTATGAGTGGCATTGTAATTCAAGGGTGTGTTCAACCCCTGGTATTAACGGTCCTAGAGGCATATGAACCACTTGTTTGGTCACCGGCTCCCAAGGGGTTGCGATACCCTCTTGTAGGTTAAATCCTTGATCAATATGCTCGGGGTGGGGCCACATAAGACAACCCTCTACTTCGGCCTGGGCAACCGGGTAGCATCTCGCCCACTGACGAACCATGGACTTACAACCACAACCAATCACCCGTTCTCTTGCTGCTACCATGCTATTCACTCATGTTACTATGCCAATTGCACAAACACACGCCATCGTTTTACCTACCGTTCCCTTGTACCATTCACACCCATTTTTACTTGATTCCTCTATGGCGATCAACCCCAATCACACCGATGAAACTGTACCCGTGATATCTGCCAGCTCAAACACACACTGCTCAACAAAGAGCCGCCAGTCCCAAAGTTTCCCATCTTCGCTCCTTCAACACGGAACAAGTTTCAAAGTTGCACACGCAGATCGGTCAGCAAGCTGGACGTGCAGGCACGCTAGAGACCCTTGGAATTGATACCTATTGCCTGTATGAAACACGACTCCAGAATTTAACACGTTCTATCAGCTGTCGTTACCGCTACACCCACGTACCTGCTTCCATCTACGCCTCTCTAATGACGCCGAGTTTGCCGCATCTGGGCAAGCTGGTGTTGGAATCGCCCGCTTTGATTGACTGGATTCCGGTCAATTCTCGCCTTTGTGCGATGAGGCTCCATGGATCTTGTAAAGTTGGCAGACGTCGAGTCGAAAAGCGTACTCTCTTCGTGATCTCTGCCTACGCGCCCACTGACTGTAGCTCGGACACAGTCAAAGACAAGTTCTAGTAGAACCATTCATGAGCTGCTCCTAAGGGCTTCTAAAACAGACATCATTGTTTTAGCAGGTGACTTCAACACGCGTATCCGTCGTCTGCTGCCATGTGAGCGCCACCTCGGGGGCCCGCATGGATATGATGATGTTTGCTCAGACAATGGAGAAAGAATGCTTAGTCTGTGTGCTGATCATCAACTGTTCCTCTCCAGCACCAGCTTTCGTTATCCTGGAGGCCAGTACGCCACTTGGCGCCCCCCATGGTCAACCCAGCGCTAGTCACAGGTTTACCACATAGCTATAAGTCGCAGGTGGCGCGACAGCGTACGCGACTGCCGATTATTTTGGTCAACATGTGTCGATATCTATCATGCACTGATATGTGTGACCGTTTGCATGCGTTTCGGTGGTTCGCCTAGGTCAAAACACACCCGACTGAACACCTAAAGGTTGAAGGACCCATTGGTGAAGAAGAATGTCAACAAAGGCTTCTTAAAAAGCTCTGTCACTCTCTACATGTTGATCAACACTAGTCAAGTCTGCAACAGGCCTTGCTGTTGGCCCGTTTGTCCAGCTGTCGTCTCGATTGCTCCATACCAAAAGCTGGTTATCAGGAAGATGCTTAAATTTGCTGGATCGCCGACGGGCAGTGCCTGCTGGCGCAGAGTGCAACAAACACCGCCGGTCTATTACGAAACAGCTGAAAGCAAGCCTTCGCTCTGATCGTGAATCATGCTGGTCGGAACAAGTTGATATTATGGAAGCCGCAGCAGCAGCTGGCAAGTTCTGTCGTCTATTTTACATCATCAGGGCCACCGGTGGCCATTTCCGCGCTATCAGCCATATGATTTGCGAAACAGAAAGCACGAAGATCACAAACCTTCACAGGCGATTGGGTCGTTTGGGCAGAGCATTTCGCTCTCCAATTCAACCATCCAAGACAACCCCTGTGACATCTACAGCCCCAATGGATGATGCGGGTAGCGGGTTTTCTCCGAGCTGGCTGATTTGGCTGCAAACGTTTCACGGTCAGGCCAGACGACATCATCAGTGCGATCACTGATCACTTGATTCGAACGTCAGGAGTGTATTGGTCCTTGTGAGCTGATCATATAGTCAGCTATGCGTACTGTTGGCTAAAGTCTGCCTCAATGACGTTGCTTTGTCCTGGTGATCTGGGGCTGATTATTAGTTTGACCCTCAGTGTTTCATAGGCAAAATCAAGATCTAAGTGTCTGCTGATTGAGTTCTTCCCCGAGTACAAAGCCTCTATGATCTCGCGTGCTTTTCGACATTTTGCCCTGCCTATGATTCTGGCATTCTCCAAATCAAGCTGATGATACTCGGCGTCTACTTGTACCGACATCAAAGAGTTCTGGTCATGTCGGCG
This sequence comes from Dicrocoelium dendriticum, assembly GCA_944474145.2. Taxonomy (NCBI): domain Eukaryota; kingdom Metazoa; phylum Platyhelminthes; class Trematoda; order Plagiorchiida; family Dicrocoeliidae; genus Dicrocoelium; species Dicrocoelium dendriticum. Next base: position 7,110 of record CALYDF020002937.1, on the reverse strand, counting down.
GATGGCTAGGCTATGCTCATGTAGTCTAGTGCCGAGCCTTATTCCTTTCTAGTCCACATAGCATTTGTTACACTTTTTGCAGCGGATTTTGTAAATCATACCACTTGTTTCTTCTTTGCCAAGCCGGTCCTTACCATTGATCGCACTGATGATGTCGTCTAGCCTGAAGATGAAACGTTTGCAGCCAAATCAGCCAGCTTAGAGAACACCTGCATACCCTCATCCGCATCCAGAGCTACAAATATTCACATGGAGTTCCAATGGATGATGCTTGGCCTGTATCCATAGCACGTAAATGATGCAGAGATCCGAAATAAAATCAGGGTCCCGACAGCCTACCACTGGCTTTATTTAAAGATGGCGCGAATGTAGTTGTCAGCAAAATCCTTTCGCTGTTCAAGAAAGTTTGGATTAAGGAGAAGGTTCCGAACTCATGGGGAGAATCGGTCATTGTTCTGATTCACAAGAAGGGCTCCCGCGACGATTGCTGCACTTTCTGCGGAATCTCGTTAATCCCTGTTGCATCCAAAATGTTCGTGTCGGTCCTACTTCGCAGGCTTTCAACAACTAGAGAGGAGGATTTCGTCCAGGTAGCGGCTGCATCGAGCAAATCTTCACGCTTCGTCAACTTCTGGAAATTCCTCACATCCACCGGCGGCCAAAAATGATTGTGTTTTGGACATCCGAGCGGCATTTGATTCAGTAGGTAAATCTGCGTTTTGGAACTGGTTACTGAAGAAAGGTGTACCTGAAAGTGTGTAACCATCCTGGATGAACTTTACATTCACACATCTGGTAAAGTCAGGGCTTACGGCAGCCTCTGTTCTTTTTTTTGCTGCGAGCGGCGGTGTTTACCTAGGTTGTCCTATTTCACCATTCCGCTTCATTTTCACCATCGAAGATGTTGTCCAAAGAGCACTGAAAGGTGTCCAGGACTGCGATGTTGAACTCCTCCATAGAGACAGAGTCACGGACTTGGACCTGGCCGATGATTTCGCCTTGCTGGGCGACGAAGAACAAACCGTCCAAAGCGCTTTAGACCGCTTGGCGATGAATGCGTCTAAGTACGGCTTATGCTTCACTCCGGGAAAATGTAAAACGCTGCTCCAGGGCTGGCAGTTGCCTAAACCAGCGCTCACCACTGCTGGACATGTTCTGGAGCAATTCCCTTAATTTAGTTATATAGGGAGTTGCGTCACGGCTGGTGACGTTTTTGGAAATGAAGTGTCACAACGGTCCGCCTTGCATTCACCAAACTGAGACACCCAAGGCGTCGTCGTGCTATGAATTTCAAGCTCAAGGGTAGGGTGTACAATGATTCCGTCCGTGCAGTACTCTTATACAAATGTCAGACGGCCTATTCGCACGGAAGACATGAAGCGACTGTCAATCTTCGACAATCGCTGTCTACGAAGGATTGCTTTTGCGTAGTGGCAACACCACGTAAGCAACACAGAGGTGCGAGACCGAGTGCTTGGAACGAATAGTGCCAGTCTTCAAGACGTTATTCTCCGACATAGTATGCATTGGCTCCGACACTTTCTGTGCGTGCCAGCCAATCGCCTTCCAACTCGAGCGCTATTTGCACTCCCAGGGAGCGGTTGGTCAAATTGCCGCCGTTGACAGCCAAAGACGTGGAGAATTAGCATGAAGAAGGTAACCTCAATTTTGGCGGCAGTCGGACCAGTCCCTCTTCCAGGTTGAGGACCATAACACGCCGAATCACAGTGGTTAGAAAACATAGGCGTCATTGCCCGCCACAGACACCAGTGGAGTCAATGTTGCTCTGCAATTATATCCCCCTTAAATACACACAAAGCTAACAAAAATACAAAATGGCTTATATAAATCCAAAGCATCGTTTCCCAAATTTTTAATCGCAGTTCGAATTCCCATTTTCTGCCATGATTCTGATGGCACAATGTCTGTTAACAGATATATATATATATATATATATATATATATATATATATATATATATATATATATATATATATATATATATAGACTGAAGGCTCTGCGAATAAGGCCGAAGTGTTGATTGCCACTTATTGTCGCCTTCCCTGCTTGTCTTGAACACCCGAGAACTACCTGTATCAATACACCTAGGTCACGCTCCTGAGAGGCATTCTCCAAGGTTTTAGGCGCTCACCGGCTGGTGACGCAGGTGGAGCGCCTTGTACTTAGCTGTACACAACTGAAGCAGATTCCTATTTGACAATTCATAAAAGCAATCTAGGTCATGTTGGAATAGATCGTGATCCACGTTGTTACTAAACGCCCGGCATATCTTGATGTCATCGGTGAAAAGCAGGAGATTTGGGGAAACAACTCTTGGCAGGTCGTTGATAAACAAGAGGAATAAGCGTGGTCCCAACATTGAGCCATGTGGGCCAAAACATACCACCTCAATCAGGTTAGAGAGTGATCTGCTAAGGGGTACTTGGAGCTTCCGTTGGTGAAGGAAATTGCCAGTCCAACCAAATACAACATCTCCGACACTCTAACTCTGTAGCCTGTGAAGTACGATGCGGTGGTCCTATGGGTCTAGAGCTTTGGAGAAGGTGCGGATATATGACGTCAACTCCGACCCCATCATCAGCCACTTTCGTCTACATACCTCGTTCAATTACTAGGTTTATGTGCATGACCGGTGTTGACCGGAGCCATGCTGCTCCGGTTCCAAGATGTTGCATTTTTCCAGGTAATCCATTAACGCCTCACCGACGACCGCTTCTATCAACTTCGCGTACACAGTGAGTAGAGCCAATGGGAGATAAATTGCAGGATCTGAACGGCTACCGCCATTAAAAATTAGAGTGATGATGCCACGCTTCCACATAGTGGAGACTAGCTGTTCATCGTAGCACTTTTGGAAGAACTGTGACAGCTGGTCAGCTAAATTGGTGGCCTCAGCTTTCCGTGCTTTCGGGCGGATGTTATTTGCTCCTGGAGAACTATGATCGGGCAGCGAGAGTAACTTCCTTAGCATAGTTGATGGGTTGAAAATTACATATCTAAACAATGGAATCGGTAATATGCATGGCATTATGGGACAGGTAGGGGCTGCTATTTCGGAAACTGTGACGCATTGTAGTTGTAGGTAATTAGATGCATCTTTGGCGCTTTGTACTCTACCGCCTGTCGTGCGATGTGGAGGGATTCCATGCTTCACTTTACGAAGGTTTTTTACATGCCTCTGCAGCAGTTTGTAGTTTGCCAGGAATTTTTTGGCTAAGCACTGATGATAAGTTACTCTGTCCTCAAGGACAAGTGCAGTGTAATGGTTGCAATGCGTCAGGAAATTGCCCCCGGTATCCGAGTCAGGATCAATCTTGTAGGCACGAAATATCCTCGAAGACAAACTCAAGTGCGTCTGTTAAATCTCGTCAGGCCAAGTAATTAAACAAACCAGATTCTCTATGGTTCTGCGTGGAATGCTCCTCTAATCTACTGCTGATAATGATATGCTTTTTGATTCTGATGGGGCAGACAGCTGAGGCTAATGGAATCGCTTTCCGCCGAATGATCGATCCGGCAATCGATCGAGTGGGCAGGTGAGTTTTTAAAATCACGATTTATTGTCGTTGGCCTGAGACTTGTGAATACAACACTTGTATGCATAACCGGTGCAGCTTTTTCTTTTGACTCCGCTAGCAGAACCAGGCACAAACCATAGCGACATAGTAGAAGAAGCTGACGCGCCGAACCCCGCTCGCTTTTGCCGGGCAGTGGTCGGTCCCGTTACCGACTGCTTTACAGATGATGGAAAGCACGCTGCCCGACAACTGGAGAATGTGGAAAACGAAGTGGACGGATTTCGTCACGCTGACTCAATTGGATTTCTATCCGATGCCTTACCAACTTGCTATGTTCAGACTCGCTGTTGGTGACGAAGCCAGACGTGTACTTGAGATTCTGGAGCGCGGTGATGCTGAGGAGCAGGAGCCGGACATTTCAGAGATAATCAAGAGAAGTGGCGATTATTGCGAAGGTCGAACAAATGAAATGTACCAGATATCTGCTTTTTGGTTACAATCGCCTACCGGATGAGTCAGTCGAGACATACCTTAGAGAATTGATAGCTCTAACGCGAACTCGCAACTTCTGTAAATGTAGGCGGGACTCGCTGGTACGCGACCGCATCGTAATCGGCATAGTAAATGTCGACCTCACTCGGCGACTTTTGAGGCAGGAAAACCTGATCCAAGCTCCCGACAGTTCCAGCATTTGAGGGCGAGCACTACAGGAGGACTTTGTACAGTATCGAAGACCAAGGAATCCTTATCTTTGCTATCCTAGGTGCAGGAGGCCAGTTGTCATTTTTGTGGTCGGAAACATCCAAGACGGAAGGAGAGTTGTCCAGCTTGGGGAAAGACCTGCATGAAGTGTACAAAGAAAAACCATTTCGATCGTTGTTGCAGATGGACCAACATCAGTGAGGTAGACAAGGAAAGTTAACACACACACAGGAGCTCTAAATAAACAACATGGAGCAAATTGGAGGACAGAAGTACATTTTTGCTACACCGTTAATTCAAGGAGGTCCAGTTCCTTTTTAGCTCGATTCCGGAACACCGTTAACCTACTGTCAGAGAGACAGTGTGGGGAAGTAAAATGTACTGAAGCACCTAATTGTCTCAAAATAGGGAACGGCTCGAGATTACATCCGAAAGGAAACGCTATCGGAACACCAGCTTGAGTTCCTGGTTGTGTCAGCAGATCTTCTGCCCATCTTGCGCATAGATTCTATCCAGCGCCTTGGTTTTGTTTCATGTAACCATGATCGTTTTGTTTACTCGTGTCAGGCTGATGCAGATATTGCTGTTTGATGGGGTTAATGGGAAATTCGTTGAATGCGCTCAATTATAGGTAAACGAATCTGCTAGGCCAGTAGCAGTCAGCCAATTATATTGTAATTGGTATAGTTTTGAATAAATAAATAAATATATATATATATAGTAGCACTGCCATCTAGAAATGTGCCCATAGCATTGCGCGAAAGACTATTAGAAGAACTGAGGCTTTTTTCAGTTTGGGTGTCGTAGCCAAGGTCGATGATCCGACGGATCTGGTAAGTCCAATGGTAATCGTCACTGAGAATTCCGGTGATTTGGGTGGGTGTATTAACCCTTAACCGTTCAATGCTTCGCTCAGTAGAGAGTACTGTACCCTACCGACAATAGACGACATGGTATTAGAGTTATCAAAGGCAAATAGGTTCACAAAACGTGACCTCGCTTCAGCCTTCTGGCACGTAGCACTTGATGAATATCCTAGCTATTTGACTACATTTGGAACGCGTTTTGGACGTTTTAGGTAGCTTCGTTTACCTTTCCATTTGCAGGTATCCGGTGAGATAATTCAGTAGCGGTTGCTGCAAGCATTGGACAATCTACCCGGAGTCTTTTGTGTTACAGATGACGTGCTAGTTTTTGGTGCAACTCGAGAGGAACACGACCATCACCTTCACCAGTTTCTACAACGCTATACTGAAAGAAACATTAAACTAACGCGTGAGAAAGTCGAGCTACACAAAACAGTATTTGCATTTCATGGGTACGTGTTGAGTTCAACTGGGTGGAAACCGGATCCGGAAAATTCGAGGGCCATAAACGAGTTGGGTCCTCCCACCGATGCAAAGGCGTTTAGCAGGTTAAACGGAATGGTCAACTACTTGAGCCGTTTCCTTCCACGACTTGCCGATGTGATGATATCGATTCGGATGTTGACCCATAAGGTTGAAGTTTAGCACTAAGGCTCTGAATAAGAAAATGCCTTTAAAATATCAAGGAATTAATTACAACAGCGCCTGTCCTTGTCTACTTTGATCCGTCGCTTTCGCTCGCAATTCAGTGTAACAGTAGCCAATACAGCATTGGAGCTGTGCTTATGCACAGCTACGGCTCCAGCGTTCCGGTCTTCATATTCCTCGTCTCACGCTTTTTCTCCCCCATGGTCCCGTTCCAACTTCACTTTTATCCCCTCAGATTTCAACTCCTGATTCTTGGTCCTCCGCCAACATGCTTCGCTATGAGTTTATCTTCTAGTTTCAACTCACAAGCTAACGCGAAGCGTCACTACTGTCCTGTCGACAAGCTCAAGTGTAACCAAGCGCTCCACTCCAGTTCATCGGCTTCCATTAGGAGCACTCGATCCTCCTTCAGAATGGCATGCATCAGTGTACGGACATTACTACAGATCGGTCAACAGGCAGCAGTTGCCCCAACATTGGAGACTCTTTCGATCGAAATCGCTGCTTATCGGAGACCCGCCTGCAAGGGTCGAGTTCTGTGCTCACTCTGCGATCCCCTTCAGGAGACAGCAGCGGCACGTTCTCATTGCGCCTATCCGGTGACGATGCAGCTTCGAGCACCGGCCAAGCCGGTGTTGGCAGTACCCTGCGTTCCCGGACTGAAGCTGCTCCGTTTGATTGGGTTCCAAACAGTGGCCGGATGCGTGCGGTCCGATTGGCTGGCTAGTTCAAAGTTACGAAGTGGCGCGGGTCTAATGAGTGTCTATTCATCATTGCTGCCTACGCGCGTACAAACTGTAACGATGATTCTGTAAAAGACGACTTCTATCGCCAATTGAGCGATCTCCTTCGCCACAGAATAATCTCGGGCACTGTTGGGCTGGCGGGTGATCTGAAGGCTCAAGTTGCAAAATTTTCGCTTATGAAATGCATCTGGGCGGCCAACATGGTGTAGACTTCCGTAATAATAACGTTGGACGAATACCTTATTTGTGTGAATACGCTCGCTTATTTCTTGCGAGCACTAACTTCCGACACAGTACTCGCCGGATGGTGACTTGCCACCCACCAGCATCGAAACAGCCTTGGATGCAAATCGAGAGCATTGCAATCAGTTAGCGATGGAGAGGCTGCATCCAGAACTGTCTCTCGATTTGGAGCGCACATGTGGACCCCCTCATGCACTTGGATGCGTTGACATGCGGATGCGTTGACATGCGGATGCGTTTTGGCGGACGCCCACGAAGACGCTGTGAGCGCATTGACACCAGCCAAGTGACGAAGCCAGCTCTTCTGGATACCTATCAAAGTACGCAGATATGCGAGTTGAGTAAAAGCTCATTGGAAACAATTGA
>CALYDF020002936.1:0-44556 GCA_944474145.2 Dicrocoelium dendriticum | reverse complement strand
CATTGTTCTGGTGAGACCGGTGAACAGGGAACGGAGCGATAAAATCAGAACACCACCCTAGACGCAGTCATGGCGAAATATGAATCCCTGATGCACTCATCCACAGTCATGTTTGAAAAATGCGTTGGCATCCTGTCGAGTGCATAACGCAGGAACTGCGCGAATGGAATGGAAGCTTACGAATGTGGAGAGAAAGCACATATGTCGAGGTGAATGCGGATAGACCAGACAAGGATAATGAATCATTTCTATTCGACGCCCATCATAAGTGGTACTAATATTGTAGAAGCATAGACTGACAATCAACTCGCTTATGAATCATCTGATGTTTTACCAAATCTGTGACGTTTGATAGTAATCCATTGAAATGTACTTACTTATTATCCAAAAATTTCGAGCACGCAATCGACTCAATTCACTCAACATCTACATAAGAAATCGGGTCTATTCCCTACGGCATGTATACACAATGACTAATGCACCAAAAATGGTGAATTTCTCGATGTAACACACATTGACAGTGAGCTCCTACTTGGTCTCCTTGAGCTGAGTTGGATAGAATGGGACCAGTTGCCGTAAACGTGGGAAGATATTGAACTCACTTGGTATCCGAACCACCGTTGAGTTCAATCGCATCAATCCAAAATGTTTTATCTGCATGAGGAAGTAAGCGGTCCGTAGAGATCGTTTTATTTTGTGAGATCAAATCAATAGGATAAAAATGACAGGAATACTGAACGAAACAGCCCGTAATTGGTGGGGAAATTGTTTTTTCTGAAGGGTTCTTCATTGACGACACACGAACTGCTCAACTGCGCTGAAATACATAGTTATGATTCAACAGTCAATGTGCCATACTTCCGACACAGAATGGTTCACACTTACAAGCTGGGGTATCAGGATCTGCAACACTGTATTCACGAAAACCATCGCAGCGTGATGGGCCAGGAAGATGTAGGCTGCTCCGAGCCGTCCGAATAATCATCGAAGTAGGGGATCCAAATCGTGGCGCTTCTACGTAAAGCTTGAGAACACTTCGCGCAGTCTATTTTCCGCCAACTACCTCCAGCTTGCTTATGTCCTCATGTTAAATACGAACTTCAAGCATGGCATCCGTGCGTGAAACAGAATCTCACTGGCTTGGAGATTACGCACTGTTGAGCGACCAAAAATAGCAAGGTTTGTGTTACTTGTCATACGAACAGTGCCTCAGATTGTTGAACATTTTCAGCGGAGGCTATCGGCGTTTGCGTGGCCGGCTAATCATGGTTTAAAAAATTCCAAGAAAACCCTAATCACCCGTGCCATCACTCATTAAATCTGAATACAACAACAGACTGAAATGTCACGATTTCAAATTGGCAGAACAATGCAACATCGCTACACTTGGATTACTTTCCCATTAATTGATGGTTCAGCTCTCACGTAAGCCGTCTTTAAGACTCGCATCGACCATACACTGGCCGTACTGCACCATCATGTAACCCAAACGACCCACACAAACAGCAGAAAAAGATAAAACAAATCAACCTACCTCAATTCTGCATGAAAACCACAGACTCAATGCATACATCCGTGTAGACCGCTCAGACTGTGAACAATCTAACTGACAAGTTGTGGTTGTACACAATATTTTGTTGCTAATTTTTTCTTTCACTTTGCTCATCCTTAACCGAGCATCCGGCGGGACATGTCAAGCTTCGGCTTTGTTTCTCCGCAATATACCATTGCCCATTGAGCCTATTACTTGTGTTTTACACTTGTGTGTCCGAAAATTAGGGTACAATTAAATAGCTGGTTTGGGTGCAAAGATTCCTGGTTAAAAAGTTCACAATAGAAGAAGTTGCTTTCGTCATTAAAGTGATAGTTATCGCCCGTAGACCATTCATTTCGGTGAATACTACCCGAATCGCCCATCCACGTGCACGGAGACTGTTGAGCATTTGGGGGAATTGCATGAGAATTATTTGTATTAACTGTCTGATTTCTGAATTTATTCCTTTTGCCCGCATAGGGTTTTAGCTACACATTGCAACTGAGCACAGATAATTAGACAATGGCATTGGTTCGTGTTTGGTATGTGACTTCCAACATTTCACTGTAACCGAGATATTCGATGAAGGATAGTTGAGCCATCACGGTTGCTTCACCATAAGGGATTTACCGATGAATCCCATTTTTAAAGCAGTTCTGAGTTTCATAACGAAAATTCGGGGAGTTTTGAAGGAAATAATCCCACATAAGGGTCGTATCGTTTATAATTCGGCATTCCATTGTAGCTGAGGCTTTGATGGAGTACTTGGAGAACAACAAAACTCTCGTTCCGGAGCACCACGGATTTCGCCAAAATCGCTCCTGTACCACTAATCTGTTGGTTGCTCGTGCAAGCTGGACGGAGTCTGTGGACGCTGGTGTAGGAGTCAACGCGGCCTACTTGGATTTATTAAAGGCATTCGACCGCCTAGACCATCGCATTCTACTCCACAAACTCCGGAAACACACACATATATATATATATATATATATATACGACGCGTGAGGCTGATGGTGCATTCATGATGCTTCTTCACCGCAGTTGGGCTAAACCAGCTTACACTTAAACTAGGTCTATTTAAGCTGGCTAAATTCCATTCCACTTCATTTGAATTGTTCTGCCTACCGGAATAATCTTCTACTAACAGGCCACGTTGCTTACAGTAATCGCACTTATCTTCAGTAACTGGTGCGTTTTTAGCATTTTTAGGTAACTTGTGGACATTTCTTACTTATCGCGGATTCGTTGCTAACCAACTTACTTCATGTGCTAATTTAGCGAAGAGTTATGCCATCGTATCTGTATGCATTATTGGATTTGTTTTATTACTTCTTGTCGTTTCAAGTGATTAGCTGTTGCGTGTTATCCCCGGTGTGGCTGGGCTTAATGTGCGTGTTGACAAGGTGCTACCTGTCTATTACCCACTAACTCGTCCATACTGTCTCTAGGAGATAGTTGGTCGTTACTGGAGGGGACGGGGTGCACGGTCCTCGTGGTCGTGCTAGGCTCGAAGACTGGTTCCATGCGCTCAGTGTGGTGCGGACTACGGTCCAGCCACCACCTTGTGTGCACTTGATTCCCGAAGTACAGCGTGCTTGTATTTGCCTGTGAAGGAGTGTGGGCCGGCTCCATTGATGAAACTTGGCTCCCATCCACATGCCTCCTGGTCTTATTCCTTCGGGTTTACACTGGATATGGGGTGTGTGGTTGGAGCTGTGGGTGGTGCAGCGCAAGCCACCCATGGTCCCTCTGTAGGCGCAGGCGTCCTGTGGCTAGCCAAAGTGACAGACAAATCTGAAACCGGATGCCGACAACCATTTGTGACGCGTTGCTACGTATTGTTCTATTCTGATTGTAACCTATGATACACTATATGATAGCGAACGTACACACTCCTCAGATTTTCAAGAGTAACACATTGGTGTTCGAGGTTTCTAACCGAAGGCATACGACAGGTCCGAACTGTATTGACTACGTTCATCCTGTTCGTCTGCTGTGTTCAGTATGCCGATTTCTGAACCAACAACACTAGAGCTCATTCGCCATCTGAGGTACGGCTTGATAATAAAAACTCCTCAATTCAAGCGTGGTCCTCAATGAAACTGTAGATTTCAATCATAGTTACCTCCGTCTAAATGAGGGTCGAGCAGTTACCTGTCAACATCTTGGAGCCATATTTGAAACGGCGTTCATACTTCATGGGGTCGCCGATTTTGAATTCAATAATCTGCCCTCCCGACTAGATGCAATGGGTGCGTGACTGTTTCGCTCAACTGCGCAGACTCAAACGCATCAACAGGTGTGGCGAGAATACGGGAGCGAACAGGTCAAAGATCGTCAATGCGCTTTAGTGAGTCAGCTGAGTTTATTTGAAGTAGGAGAGGGGACATCAGCTTTCCACCATCCACTTTTGAAAAACTGCATGGGTGCAGTTGGATCAAACGATAAACATGCGTGCTTCAGGATATTGTTCGTAAAATCATGAAAAAGTTAATTCAAGTTGACAGTTTGTGTGCAGATACAAAAATACGCTGCTTCACCGCACCACATAACCCATAGAAGGGCGTGCAAAGTCATTGAACTAACATGTTCAGTGCAGGTTTATCGTCTCCAAACTACGTGCATTTTTGTCGCGTGTGTTCGACTTTATCTGTTAGATGCTTGGTATGCAAATTAATACGCGATTTAAAGCAGTCAATTCTCTTCAGCAATTTGAAAAGCACGGTAAGAAGACGAAAGCTGGTAAATGCATGTGTTTCGTATTGTCTCCTCAGTACAATTAACAATAACCGGTATGCAACTTTAATATATCTGTGAGCATATAAGCATAAGGTGCAAAATGGTTGACGGAAGTTCCACCCCTATGTCCACGGCAGTCTTAAGCTGACAGGTAATTGCTTTTGAACACACAATGCCGGCTTCCTTCGGCTTATCGCAAAGGCCTCGGCGAAACGGAAGAAGCCGGGATAAGGATGACCTAAAGCAAGTGGGAACTCTGATCCAAGCTCTATCCGGTGACGCGTAGTCAGTAGGTGTTTACCTATTGAGGAAGCTGGCGGCTTGCGCAAGCACAGAACTTTAGTGGAACAGGGATGATGGTCAAGCTATTGAGCCAAAGGCCTCGGGCAGAGTCTCTCAAGCAAACTTCCGAAGCACATCGGCCACTTCGCGTGCGATAGCCCACAAATACAATCGTATGCCTCTGCGCAAAGCCTTCAGCATCGGATTCTGGAACTTCAGCGCACTACTGGACCGGAACGCGAGTGAGTGCCTGAGCGACGTACTGCAAAGGTCACGATGGAGTTGGCGCGCAACAACATCTATATTGCGGCGCTCAGCGAGACGCGGCTACCTGAGCAGGTTAAGTTGCAGGAAGCAGGTGCTATCTACACATTCTACTGGGTGAGCAACACCACCTCAGAACCACGTAAACATGGGGTCGGATTTGCACTACCCGATTGCCTCAACGGCCAGCTGGTAGGTGAACCAACAGTAATCAGAGCGCGACTGATATCAGTTCGCCTATGAATATGAAGAGGCAAGTTTGCCACTTTCAAAAGCATGTACAGTCTTACCATGTTTTATCCTGATGTCATGCGTGATTAATCCTACAATCAGCTATCCTCCGTGATACGGTCTGTGCCGAGGAGCGACCGACTATTTTGCTGGGTGATTTCAAAGCGCGCGTTGGGCGTGATACATCGGTGGAGACGGACTAAATCTGCTCGACTAAGTCATCCAACGACAGCGTGATATGCATGAAGTGCGCATAACACGTGTACTGCGTGGAGCTGAGTGTGGCACTGATCACAAGTTCGTGCGGACCAAATTGTACATTTATCTTCGTAAATCTATGTATTGCACTCCCGCCGTGAATCGGAGTAAAGCTAACATTCTCTCGGTACAGTAGCGAAAATTATTGAGCTAGAGCAGGCGATGGCTGCACGCCTGTGTGAGATGGAACGCATAGCCACGGTGGGCGACCTGCAGCATCAAATTCGCGACTAGGTGACAGTGGATGCCGAGAGACTATCGGGCGCGCAAACTGTAAGCGGCCTGATTGGTTTGATGACAACAATGCGACGATCGGCGCATTGGTGTCAGAGAAAAATGCAGCATTTGCTGAAAATGTGGCACATTCCAGTGACTTGGGAAGAAGAGTATGTTTGGCAGCATTCAACGACGACTGATTTGAGAGATCTGTGGTATACAAGTGCATGGTGGACGGAGAATGCTAGACAGATGAAATGCTACGCCGAAAGCTGTCAACACAAGGAGCTCTTTGACTCCTTGAAGGTGGTGTATGGACCGAGATTGGAGCCGCTGAGGACACTGATCGATGGTAGTTCAGGAGCTACCTGCACACAGACTGCAGACATAATGCAGATCTGGCCGATGCACTTTGTCTGTTTGCCAATCGTTCAGTGATTTACTGGCCTTCAATGAACGTCCTGAAGCAGCATGATGTGGAGATGAGTCTAGCGGACACACCGACACTGGATGAGACGCAGAGAGCACTTGCTCAGCTGTGAAACAGCAACTGTGCCGGTTCAGACGGGATCCCGCCTGAAGTATTGAAACACAGAAGACGTGCGTGGGTGGCTGAGCTGCACCACTTCGTGCAACTAGTGTGGACTGAGGATGAAGTGCCGCCTGAGCTGAAGGATGTTCTTGTACTACCACAGTACAAGGGTAAATGGAGCAAGCAAAGATGCACGAATTATCGTCGTATCAATTTGTCGAGTAGAGTAAGCAAGGTATTTGCCCGAATCCTGCTCAACCGCCTCTCCAGCCAGTTTATGGAACCGAACAAAGGGGAAAAACAATGTGGATTCCGTTCGGATCGCGGCACCAGCGATATGGTGTTTGAGGCTTGTCAGTTGCAGGAAAGTGTAGAGAACGACACCAACCGTTGCACTTACTTTTTGTTATTTTCACCAAGGCATGTGATACGAGGAAACGCAATGCAATGTGGCTGGTGTTGGGTAAGTTGTGTTGTCCGAGTAAGTTAGTAAGTTTCATTGCATGTCTGCACAGTGCTATGTAGGCGAAGGTGCAGCTAATTGGACAGACAGGGTGGAGCGGACTGCGGTCCAGCCACCGCCTTGTGTGCGCTTGATTCCCAAATAAAGCGTGATTGCTTTTGCATGTGAAGGAGTGTGGGCCGGCTCCGTTGATGAAATGTGGTTCCCATCCGCATGCCTCCCGGTCTTATTTATACTGGTTTACACTGGATATGGGGTGTGTGGTTGGAGCTGTGGATGGTGCAGCGCAAGCTACCCATAGCTTTAACCACATACTCCCTATACAGTGTAAACCAGAAGAAAGAAGACCGGGAGGCATGCGGATGGGAACCACATTTCATCAACGGAGCCGGCCCACACTCCACACGCAAACACAAGTACGCTGTATTTGGGGAATCTACCACACACAAAGCGGTGGCTGGACCGCGGTCCACTCCACACTGAGCACATGAAACCAGTCTTCGAGCCTAGCACGACCACAAAGACCGTTCGCCCTGTCCCCTCCAGCAACGACCAGCTATCTCCTAGAGACAGTATGGCCGAGGTAGTGGGTAATGGACAGGTAGGCACCTTGTCAATATGCACATCAAGCGCAATCACACAGAGGATTTCAAACAACAGCCAATCATTTGAAATGACATTTTCAAAGAAAATATATCTGTTACAAAATACGGCTATGCAAACATAACTCTTCCTTAAATTAGTATATGAAATAGATTGGTTAGGGCTCAATCCGCGACAAGTAAAAAATGTCCAGAAATGACTTAAAAAATGCTACAAACCCAATAAAGTTAACGAAGATAACCATACTTACCGTAAGCAGCTTGGCCATTTAATAGGAGATTATTCCGGTAGGCAGAACAAACCAAATAAAGTGGAATGAAATTTTCCAGCTTAAAGGACCTTGTTAAGTGTAAGTTGGTTTAGCCCAACTGCGGTGAAGAAGCATCATGGATGTAACCTCAGCCGCAACATAGCACATATATATATATATATCTATGTATATATATATTGCTATATCACTCTCACTCAGTACAAACCGAGTGTTCGTGATAGTCAGGCCGTGAGTGGCACACAGTGAGAGCAGCCAGTCACCGTTCGCATTCGATGAACCAATGCCATGCAGACCGATAACACCTGTCCTCACTGATGCATAATGCCCAACGCGCGCCTTGAAATCACCCAGCAAAATAGTCGGTCGCTACTCGGCTCAGACCGTATCACGGAGGATAGCTCAGTGTAGAACTGATCACGCGTGTCATCAGGATAACACATGGTCGGACCGTACGTGCTCATAAAAGTAGCAAAGTTACCTCTTCCGAGTCGTAGGCGAAAAGTCATCAGTCGAACGCTGATGCCCGTTGGTTCCCCCACCAGTTGGCCATGGAGGCTATCGGATATTGCAAACCCGACCCCATGTTTACGTGGTGCTGAGGCGGCGTTGCCCACCCAGTAGAATGTGTAGCTAGCACCTGCTTCATGCAACATACCTTGCTCAGCGAGCCGGGTTTCACTGAGCGCCGCAATATCAATGTGGTAGCACGCCAGTTCCATCGCGACCAGTGCAGTGCGTCGCTCCGGGCGCCCGCTGGATTTTCGGTCCAGTAGTGTGCGCACGTTTCAGCACCCGATGCTGAGTGCTTTGCGCGCAGGCATACGATTGCATTGATGGGCAATCGCACGCGAGTTGGTCGTTGTGCTTCGGAGGTGTGCTTGAGGGACTCCGCCCGGAGCCTTTGGCTCAACAGCCTGACCGACAAGGCAGTGGATGGTTTGGAGGTTTACTTGAGGGACTCCGCCCGGAGCATTTGGCTCAATAGCCTGACCCACAAGACAGTGGGGAGCAGATCCAGCTCTGGAATATGATTGCAGAGACAGATTGGGATCTACTTGATGGCCATCACACGCAGACTTGGAGGCACTGGAACGGTTTATATACGTTTTGCGACCGTAGTAGGATACGCACCTGCGACCACGGCCAGACGCAGGTGGTTTATGGCGGGTTTGCACCAAAATAGACCAGGGGCTGTTTGGATTGAAGCGGGCAGAAGCAAACCATTGAACAGCCGGAGTTGCCCTCCCACGGTCGGAGACAATACTTGGCGCTCGTGCTCTACGCCAATCGAGCTGTGAGCTTAGAACCAGTAGTCTTGTTGTCTCCCATGGCTAGGTTTTACGGGAAGAGGGCCATTGACCAAAACCTAACCACCGAAGAGGATGGACTAGGATACTGTCAGGGCGCTTACTCCTGACAGGAGAACGACTCGGTTCCTTAGCCAAAGCCATTGATTAAATGAACACCCGAAAGGCAGCGGGTCTAACATATGGTCAGTTTACTGACTAATGTGGATTGGTGTCCTGGATCTTAGCAGGGAGAAGGGCGAAACCCAACTCCCGCCTAGCGGTCGCCACGAGGAGGCACCCAGGACATGAGACTATGGTGCAACAGTAGCAGCAGTGGGTAGACCATCTGTCAGGATCTAGCCATCACCAGCCTCAGCGCACCATAGGCTCTCCCACCCATATGTATATATATATATATATATATATATATATATATATATATATATATATATATACTGTGGAAAAACGTTTCATGTGCAGCGCCGACTTCGGGAACAGATAGCATATGCTCACTTGTGTGAGTTCTACAACTGTCTGTCATTTCTTCCTTTAACGGACCGCACTTGTATGATTATGATACAAGTGTCGTTTGTAGTTGACAACTACTTCTGCCTCAGTATTTACCCCATGTGTTTGTTGCGTCGGGCAATAACGGTAGGGAACGTTAATGGCCGCTCAATGGCAGTGGTCAGTTTAGTGTCCCAGTCACAGGCTACGGAGTGTTGATGGTTAGTTGACTGTTTTTGAACATGACGATATTAGGCTTTGTACAATACATGGGTATATATAGATATATACAATAAAACTAGGTCTCTTTTAAGCTGGATAAATTTCATTCCACTTCATTTGATTTGTTCTGCCTACCGGAATAATCTTCTATTAAATTTTCACGTTGCTTACGGTAATTGTGCTTATCTTCCTTAACTTTATTGCGTTTGTAGCATTTTCTGAGTCACTTCTGGACATTATTTACTTATCGCGAATTCGTTGCTAACCAACATATTTCATATGCAAATTTAGGGAATAGTTATGTCTGCATAGCCGTATTCTTTAACAGATATATTTTATTTGTTACTGTTATTTCAAGTGATTTGTTGTTGTTTGACATCCCCGGTGTGGCTGTGCTTGATGTGCATGTTGACAAGGTGCCTACCTGTCTATTACCCACTACCTCCTCCATAGTGGCTCCAGGAGACAGTGGGTCGTTGCTGGAGGGGACGGGGTGCACGGTCCTTGTGGCCGTGTTAGGCTCGAAGAGTGGTTCCATGCGCTCAGTGTGGTGCGGACTACGGTCCAGCCACCACCTTGTGTGCACTTGATTCCCAAATCCAGCGTGCTTGTGTTTGCGTGTGAAGGAGTGTGCGCCGGCTCCGTTGATGAAACGTGGCTCCCATCCACATGCCTCTCGGTCTTATTCCTTCGGGCTTACACTGTATATGTGGTGTGTGGTTGGAGCTGTGGGTGGTGCAACACAAGCCACCCATGGTCCCTCTGTAGGCGCTGGCCTCCTGTGTCTGTCTCTGTCGAGGTCGCAGTGACAGGCAAATCCGCAAACGGATACCGCCAATCATATATATATATATATATATATATATATATATATATATATAAGCGGAGACGCGCTTTTAAGTCTTTGGCAAAGCCTATCCTCCAGCTCCAAAGCAACAAACAATGCTCAGAATGGATACGTGTGCTACCTACAGGCATTTAACATCACAATAATGTGCAGACCTCGAATATTTACGGTTCCATATCATTTCTTTACTAATAACTGACAATGCTTTCTAAATACTAAGCAACTATGTTCCCAAAGTGACGCATACATAACCTATTGATGTCCTAAAATAGGGTGCATTCTGTGACACCCTTCCATTGAGCTGGCCAACGGTAAATTGTCGCACAAAGTTGTGAGGTGAGCAGAAGTAAGATAGGATGCACGGATGAAGGTGTTTCATGCGTGAACACTCACCCACACTCACGATGTGCGGTCACGACTAGTACTGTGTACAGTTTCACAAATAGCCGGCATAAAATGACACGCTAGTGTTCAACCAATATACGAGCACGGACAACACGAAATGCAGTGTCAAATGTAAGTACTATAACAGCATCCTGCGTTCCATACGTTTTAGCCATCAAAATCGGGTACAGTCGGCGGGCCGGACGTACTGACGTCCCGAGCTGGATCCGGCGTGCAGGCCTTGGTTTGGTGACCCCTGACCTAGATAAATGAGGGTCCCAACAGATTCGTGCCCACGGAATGACCCAGAAGGACTTATGTTCCACCTCCCTCGCCTATCCACCTACACAGGCAAGTCTTCGAATACCCTTAAAAACATGTGTCCACTCATCGCACAGTTTACAATCAGGAGTTTGAGTGACGGACAAACACTCGATTAACCACCAGGTCTAAGCACCAGTTCATTTGCATTTTGGATTGTGGCGAGATTGACCTTTACGCCCAAATTAATTATCCAGCGTTTATGCGGCTGTATTTGTTGTCTACCTGAGGGTGAAATCAACTGGGATTAGATATGGTCCGCGAGTTAATTAATAAAATAAATAAATTAGTGGCGTATTCATCAATCGCGCGAGGCACTATTCAACTAGTTGGTCTGCTCAAGTTATACAGCAAGATAGCACAAAATAACTAATTGTTCACGCTCTATAAAACGGATCCAAACAGATTTTAAAGTAATTGTCATGTTCTAGGTATTAGAGAAATTGTGGAGCTGGGAACAATGACAAAAGCAGATCTAAACAAATTTTCAGATAAAGCAATATGGTCAACAGTGGTACTGTCCTTAGAGAATCTGCTTCTATGCAGAATACTCCCTCGAAAGCTTTCACCCACGATTCTATGCCATTCCTGGCCGTGTGCCGGTGTGGCAAGGAAGCGAATAAGCCATCACCTGTTCAGCATATATTATGTTCTTTTAGGGTTGCTTTTATGCATATATTCTGAGTGATGAAGGTACAGCTCGTTCCGTCATGCGGATCATTTAATTGTCGCGCCTTTTTATACACCAGTCAGTCGGTGGCAATGCGCCTTGCATGGGTATGGTTTCTTACAGTTTGAAATCTTTAATCCATCATCGCATGAGATCAGCCAAATCGTGACTACTGATGAAATAATGAATGTAAATTAAGAAATGGAAGGCAATAAGGATGATATCGGTAATGCCAAAACTAAGTAGAAAACATGTTTTACAACAGCGCAAAATTGATCGACAGACAATACGATCAAATTGTATGACGTGACAGCCAAAGACAGATAACTACACTAATTGTCCATAGACAAAATGGTACTGAAACGAATTTCCGGCATCAATATTAGTTGCAGGTATTCTTAAACTAAGGAATCCGACAACACCGATGGCTGAAATCTGGTATGAGTTTCTGGACTGTTAACTCTGGAAAAGAAGGGCAAGTGGTTAGCATTACAGAACAAATGCAGCGATGAGAATTTCAGAGGGGATATTGCGCATTAGTCCAGTTGAAGGGGATTACGAAGATAGTTCCTGTACCCATACCAGTAACTAATTTTGATTGCGGTTTTAGATCAGAAGACATTTGATAAGAATTCAGTTTTAATGGAATAAAACCCTTATAAGAGGTTGTGTTGAAAAATAGCATGTGAAGCGTTTGTAACCAGTCAGCTTAGATGATCAACTTTGCGCTGATGCGCTTGGTGAATATGTTTCCAATCGATGTTCTCTGGTATCATACATGATCCGGCGCTACTTCATACAGCCTTTCTTCAGCAACTAGTAGTATTAAAATGCATTTCACACTGTCAGTTGACAGTAAGTCTTTGTTATGTTCTTGAACATGTGCAAATATTCTATACTTCTAATCTCTTTTGGCAGCCTATTCCAAATGGAACCATACTTGAGAAGGTGGAAATTTTTCGTTAGACTTGTCCTGAAGCTAGGTAAAGATACTATCAATATCTCACAGTTCATAAATGGTATTTCCCCGAAAGTGCACTTGCTAGGTTCCAACATATGCTTTCCGCCACGCGAGTTTGTGGAGGAAGCACAGGTTTCAATGCATTATTCGTAACCCCAGTGCCTCATGATTCAACTCGTTGCACCTCTTTTTATATAAAGGAGCGATTGGATATGCAAATATGCGCTTCGGCAGGCCAATTTGAACGTTTCTAATTGTTGGAAAATCTCACCTTTGCAAGTTGATGAACGTAACACAGCAATATTCAAGCAAAAGTCTGATACTGATTTTGAAAGCAAGTAGTCTGGTTGCTCTCAAGGTTAGCAAGTGGCGTATGAGCTGACTGATTGCTTAGCCTCTTTCACGATATGATATGTTCGCTAAAGTTTAACGAACCAGAGTATTTCAAACCTAAGTCACGGACAGACTGGTTGGTGGTAATGACTTCCTCATGAAGCTTTAACAATTCTGATTCTACCTGGCATCCATCCGCCAGAATAGTACACCTCGAGGTTGCAAACGCCATCTGCCACCTGTCAACCTCTCACGCAATGGCTTTCCAGTCGCTTTGGTTATTGTCCAGTTCAGTGGTATGCTGAGAACTTGATAACGTGTAAACAACCTTTAGATGATCAGCAAACAAATAAGGCTTGCCAAAGGCAAAACGGAGTTAAAGTCATTTATATACAGCAGGAAGAGTAAAGGAACCTAAAACCCTGCCCTAGGGACCAGAAGAGGTGAAGAGGTCTTGCGACTTATATCTACAATTTGCGCTTGTCCTACTGGATATGATTGGAGCCAAGAGCGAAGCGGATTAGTCACACCGTACCTACTTAATTTAGATAACAGCCAGTTGTGTGGAACACTGTCAAGCGCTTTTTGCATGTCAAGGAAGATGACAATGTACTGAAGACCTGAATCAATCGCTTCAGTTAGATGGTAAAGAAAGCCAACTTGACAGGTAACACACGAGCAGCAACGCAGAAAGCAATGCTGTGAAGCTGAGAGAACGGGATGCGATGATAGGAACGAAAGCAAATGTTCCTTAACCATTCTCTCTAACATGTGTGAAAGAATGGCAGTGTGGCTAATGGAGCAGTAGTTCCGGATGTCAGTTTTTGACCCTGATTATGTCTCCATATGACCGTAGAGGTCTTCCAACTTTCGGGATAATGACCAGACTGGAGTGACAAAGAGAAGATATTCAGTAATAGGATGGGGATATCATCTTCACTGTATTTGTCAAAATCAGAAGAGATCCCATTGGTGCCGGGTCTGTAGGATGTTCGTAGACAGGCCATCATACGTTTTATCGTGTGGACACTAAGGTTGAGGGCTGAGACTTGTGGTTGATGATACTAGCACTTCTTTTTCAAGAATAAAGAATTCAACAAAAATTTGCTAAAAGCTTCTGCTACGGCAATTGGGAAATCAATATATTCGCCTTCAGGTATGACGATTTGGGAGGGTAGGTCTGTTTTTCCGCCTCTATTTCGTCGCAATAATGCGGCCAACAGTTGACTTGTATTGCTGCTGTTTCCAGCTCGCTGTTCTTCCTGCATGAGAAGGGTTTGGTGTTTCATGCCCGTCTCGATTATAAAACGTTGGAACCTCAATAATACGCTGCAGTCGTGAATACGTTCATATGTTCGAGTTAACACTCGTTTTTTCCGCTTGTCCTTTGCTTTGATTACGCACTTAGAAGCGGTTCTCGTATTTACACTAGAGTCAAACACACAGTCACATTCTCATAGAAGTCAGAGGCTTGCTGAATATAAGACGAAAAATGAAATGGTCCCAATTTCGGACCCTAAGCAGAGCGGAGAATGTTACCCAACTGGAATTTTACGGGAAGTGCGGAACCATCGTTGACCGCAGGTGCGACGACTCAGCTATAGATTTATATCCGACTATTTGGTGATCCCAACCAAGAAGACCGTCAATTAGGTAAGTAGTTATCGGGGGTCTGCCGGCATACATTTACCCTTGGTAACCACGAGTACATGTTCTCCCAACTACCAGTGATGACAGAAGTTATGAACTCAGCATGTTTTGCGTTTGTAACTAAGTTGGACCAACAGAAGTGTGGTAGGTTGAAATCTCCGTTAACGACTATCAAAAAACTAAGTTCCCACATGTAATTAACGATGTCAACTAACTGGTTTTCATCACTGAGGCTGACCCCGGTTGAGTGGTATATACAGTCTACAAGCGTTCATTTAATATCGATGGACAAGAGTAATCAAGTAGAATCAATAGTGGGGTATATAAGTAGAAGTGTGAATGCAGAGACAAGGAGGTTTTGCAAGTAGTAAATTGTGCAATCACCTTCTCTGCCTTGCTTTCGAGTACTTCTAATAAGCTTGTAACCTTCGATAGAAAGCAACTCGCTGGGCATAGAATCATGACACCATCAATGTTACTTAAATAGAACCTGTGGACCTTAGATTCACTCCTTGCTTTGAAGATGTTAGGATCGGTCATTACGATTACTGCAAAAGTATGGCCCAAAGGAAAGAGCTCAGGAAGATGACTTCGAAGGAAAAGATTGGTCTGCTACATTCTCTGAAAGCAGTAGCCCAACAAAAATGGCAGAGCATTTTGGAATTAGTAAGACGAGTTAGCAACACCCAAACATAAACACGAATACTTGGATAGATCCGATACTGAAAGAGATCTATCTACAGCGGAAAAGGTGGAAATCTTTACACGAGGAAGTCAATGAGGCTACGATGCGCTGGTTCAAGCTACGGAGGGCAGAAAACGCTCGAATTGCTGAGTCGATGACGCAAGCAATTAGTAAAACGTTTCCATAAGTTTTCGGGGTTCTTGATTTCCAGACGTTCAATGCTTGGCCAGATAAATTTCAAGCCTGACATGAAATTTCTCAAAGAGTTTTGTGTGGTGAAACGAGTGAAGTGCCTGAAGCGATGTTAAAGACTTCATCGAAATATTTTCCAAGTTCAGCAAGAGCTACAACAACGACGAAATTTTTAACACTGACGGGTAGGTCTGTTTATGGGGGTGATATATAACAGATACCTTGTTATAAATGAGGACAAATGTAAGAATGAATTCATTCCAAACAATCTTTCACAGTTCTTTTGTGCGATGGATTAAGTGAGGAAAAGCTAAAAAACCTGGTAGTTGGTAAATCGTATGTACCACGTGCATACAAAAACCTAAATCTTGAACAACACAGTCACCTGGAGATCAAACCAATCTCCGTGAATGACTGCCGCTATATTTGAGGAGTGGATCAGAAGGATCGACAAAGAAATGATGAAGAAGAAACGCTTCATTATCCTAAGAGTGTACAAATGTTCTAGTCACACTCGCGTAACAAGTTTCACCAATATTACGCTTAGGTTTCTGCCTCCAAACATGACCTTACAAATTCAACATCTGGACCAAGGGATCATGAAAATATTCAGAATGCACTACCAAGCCACGCTCGTGCAATGAGCTATGACTAAATTCCATACTAATGCTTCCAATGTAGGAGAAACTTCATCGGTTGCTTCAGTTAATGCCTTGGATGCTGTACTTTGGATAAGTACCGCTTGTTTCATAGTTCAACTAGAAATAATACAGTAGTGTTTCGGAAAAGCCGGATTCGTTCAATCTCTCGACCTGGACCCCTTCGTCTTATTAGCTATTCCATTGGTAGAACGCGATGAACAGAATCTAAATTTTGTTGAAATAAATGACGACATGATGCCTTACACTGATCCAGGCCCAGACGCTATTTTCCAAGAGACACTTCTTCGAAAACGAAGCATTTGTACCTAATGCTTCTGATGAAGAAGAAAAAGAATTGTGTGACGATGAGTTGGAGGTTGCATAAACTCCATAAGAAGTTGAAGTCAAATAACTCTTAATGAAACGGAAGCAATTGCTATGGAACAATGTCGAAGCATGCTGGCTAGTGTGCTTGCTGTTGCGAGCGCTTTTACCAGTCACCTTTGTGTATAAGAGAAACAGGCAAAGATTGATGTTCAATTCAAAAAATGATTCAAATTGCAAAATGAACACTGCGTTCTGAATTATTATAGCATTGCATGAGTTAACAGTGTTTGCCGTTACGTGATGCCTCGTCTAATGAGTTCGAAACGAGTTTTATATGCAACCGGTGTATTAATATATTACTCACAACAGGAAAGTAGTTTACTCTAAGTTGGCATAGAACCTCCGTTTGGTCCAGTCACCTGAATGGCCGAGTTACGGTTTCATTATAACGTGAATCAAATGACCAGAGTATGGAAGCGCACAACACTGCCATCTGGTGCTCGGAAAATAGTGACAGACTGAATGATGAATTTTCCAAACTCGTCTCCATCCTGCCTCTATTCACCGGTATTCACCGGTAACATCCACGAAAATGCCTGCGAACAGCCGGTTCATCAATTCCTTTATTATAAGAATTTCAATATAAATAAAAAACTAAATAATTTGTATATTTACTGACAGACGGTACACGGCCCCATAAGTGGGAGCATTGATTTTTATAGTGTATAGGCCTCATGGTTTATGCAGCGTAAATCATAATAGTAAAGGAAATTTTATTGATAGAATTTCGGTTCATGATTATTTTTCTTCAGGTCCTAGACCCGTGCACCGAATATGTAAACTTTACGGATGTTCGTATTATCATTTTTTAATTTGTGGGGCACAGAAGCAGTTAATAAAAGGGGATATTAGGCTGCACAGACACAGGATTTGGTATTGTAGGTAAGCTATTTGTAAGCGAATATCTGATCATATGTTTTCATACCAGCTTCTGTCAATGTTTCTAGAGTTTGCTGTTAGTCAAATATCTTCAACATATTTGGTATAGTGAGGAACATCTAAAGGGAATTTCGAAACGTGACATAGCGTGTACTCATGCGTATCTGTAGGGGTAGATTTTTCCGCAGATCAGCGTATCTCACTAAGAAGAAATTCTATCAAGTGTAATTAATTATAGTTTCGTGCTTATCAATAGCTGCCATAACGCGTGGAGTAGAATGCAGTCATTCGTAGTTCGCGGTGCTGTCTGCATAAATTCGTTGGTTTATAATGTTGTAGAACAGGAGGAGGTTGGTAGTTAATCGTCTCAGCCAAAGGGGATCCAGTTGGAGTTTTCGATAGCGATCATAATAAGTCGGGTTTGAGTAGCTCCCCATGAATAGCTTGGTAAATGATCGTTGGACACTTTGCACAGCCGTTCTCTCTATCTTTCTGAATTGGATGTGAACGATAGTACAGTATTCCAGAGTCTGTCGTACTACTGTCTTAAATGACTCAAGTCGTGCTTCAGGTAGGGAGGAGATTCTGGTGATATAGCAGCATAACTGCTTTGCTTTCGCAATCTGATAAAGTACATGTTCGGAGAAATTGAAAGAGTTGGAATACCTAATTCCTAAGTCCCGAACTGAATCAGACGTTGGCATCACTTTTTCGGCAAGTATGATAGAGCCTTCTGGGGTGCGGCATCTGTACCCAAGTACTTGGGATTTCACTGCGGAGAAATTCTTTAATAAACGTTCACTGGCTACATTTAGTGCGGTGAGGTCTTCACAGATGATTCCTAGGCATATTTAAGTTCCAACCTGCCAGTTGGTCAAACGTACCATATTGTATATGTCCAAGCAAACAATCCACCTGTTTGGCTGGCGTATGGAGAATCACGTATCCTCCATATTTTGACTCCCGGATGATCGCGGCTGTCCGTTCAGACGGCTGTGTCCGTCTGTTCAACACTGACTCAGCTACGAGCACTCCTCCACTCTAGCCGACGAAAGCGTTTGAGCCGTTTGAGCGGAACGGTCAAATTCTACTTGCGTTTCGCCCACGCGCAACACGGAACGCGATCAGTTTGTTTCCACATCACAGAACCTGTGGCCTCTAAGTACACGGAGCTTATGCAGGTTAAACTTGTCCGTACCTACCTCGGTTTCATTAGACCAATTGATGCGTAGATCAAGTTGCACGTACATCCGAGGTTCATACTCTAAACAGATTCATTGGGGGTTGTTCGTTACTGCCTTCAGAGGCACAGATGGTACGACTGCCAACCTTGAGGCACCAGCGTGGTAGCAAATCCGCTTGGGATTCGCACGTGGAACAAACACCGAATGAAAACTGAGCGAGGATGATGTGCTTACGGATGCTACTCGCCGGTGCTCCATGATGTGAAAAACATTATTTCAGTAGCGTTTTGCAACGTTTCGTAGGAGTTGAGAGTGAGTGTTTGCGTTAGTTGAGAAAAGCGATACGTTCTCTGTGAAAAATCGCTGTTAATTTTCTAGTCCCAAGGCAGATTTGGTAGACACTTGCTAACCGTTACGATGCTATGTCCAGCCGTATTCAGGCCCTGCACGCCATGTCACGAACGGGTCATGCAGTTATCCGTGAACCTACTCTATACAGCCATTGAGCCCATGGTTTTTCTTCCGCTCTCTCTGTGTTTCTGTAATCCAAGGTACCGGATTTAAGTAAGGTAACAACACTTAATTGTTTCCTTGTTCTGAATGGAAGCACACTAGCTGCGTGTCAACGTTGGCCCTCAACTGATTCCACGCAAGTGTAACCCCCACACGCTGTCATTCTTCACCGGATTGCCGTAACACGCGAAAGGCGAATTTTCAAAGTTTCTGGTACTAATGTTGTTCCAGAAAGTGATTAAGTCGGCATCAGTGATATGTTCCACCCACCAACGGAAGCTGACCTACGGGTGTTGATTGTTTTATGCTTCGATGACAATAAAATCATGTGGAATATAGAGCACACGATGAGAATAGCGGTGTTTTGTCGACCAATTTTGTATAGGTCGTTCATACAGTGCCAGTGACCGTTTTTGTATTGTGTCTCGCTCAACCATGCAAGTATACTTGGCGCATCAGACGTGGAGCTGAGATGACGCTTGATCTGCGATTTCCCAAGAAAATGACCAACTGAAGACTCGTTGACGTGTCCATTAGCAACAAGAGCAGCAGATTCGCAGGAAGCCGTACACACACCATTCCTTTTACACCAAACTATTAGCGATTAATATTCTTCACTAATTTAAAAAGTAATTGGACAAGTAAGCACATTCTAGGATACAATGTCTATTGTTACAGGACTGCGCGAACAATATGGCGACCGCAATAGCTGTGGATTATTATAAACACGCGAACACACTAGAACTTTGGAAGGTTTCCTTGCTGCTAGAGGGCAAGCCACCAGGCGCAGCAGAAACTCTCTGTGTGGAGATTTTACATTTGATCCCTTCTCAGCAGCGTAGAATAAATCTTTTCTCCTCAGCTGGTTAATTATTGCGAACGACAGCAATTTTTTTCCAAATGAGAATACTTCTACCAATTTTACGGATGCACAGGTGTGAATTTGGATGTTCTTAGCACGACAAAGATGTAAGTAGACTCAATGGAGAAGTACGACTATATTTCAAAAGCATTATATTCTAGAAGTGTATATGCTGAATCTCAAGTATTATCGCTGTTTGTTGCCAGTCGATAATCCAATGAACCGACTTGGGGATGTAGGATTTCTAAGAATGGACAAAGTTAAAGTACAAGAGCTGATCTGTTACCTGCAGCAAAAGGGCATGATGTCAATGGAATCAGTTCTGCCATGATTGAGACACAGGATGAGAAACCCCATGCATATTCCACCGTTAAAATGTCGGCTGTGAATATGAAGATGGGTAGAGGTTATTATAGATAACCCACGGCCTAGCCACCCAAATATTCTAGGTATATTTTGATCAGATTCAAGACAAATCCCACAAATACTTCCAAATATTTGTTGCCCATGAGGAAATTTTGGTTCATCACTTTGAATCGGAGTCAGATCTAGAAAGTAAACGAAATAAAGTTCCATCATTTGACGTCCGCGAAAAAGCTTATAGACTTCTACGAAAGTGACTCCTTGTCGCGGGGTTAAAACAACCTGAAGGAGTGGTAGGCTGCAGAATCATGACAACACTGATATAAACACGGAGAGGAAAGCTCGCTGTAGATATTTAGCTTTTTCAGGAAAACGAATCTTTTCACACTTCCCAAGCCATCATGTCAGAAGCGTGCAAATGTGGCTTCAGATTGTTGCCACATCCAATTATTCACTAAATGTGCCGTCATTAGGCCTCTCTCTATCTTTTAAAATATGTGTGGTGAATTATGCTTCGATTAGTGATGTGAAGATATTTCTGCAAGAATAGTATTCTACCTTCGTCCTCATAAGGATAGCAATGCGTGAATGTCACTGGAGTAAGTTCATTTAAGTTGTGCGAGTTTATGTTAGAAAATGACACCAAATGACTTGGATGGATGACTTCACGTACGGATCCACCGTCGCATCTCATGTGATCTGGACACTGTGAATTAAATATACTATTCAATCATCCTCCATTTCCATTTGCGTTTTTTTCACTCAATTGACAAAAATGGGCGTAGTGCACATTGGATAACGCAAAACTGAATAGACATTGGCTTTTTCGCCTCACCAAATCCGATTTCGAGCGCACCACCCTACTCTGCTTGCCACTGCGTTCAAAACTGCAACGAAATTGATAGCTTGAGGCGTGAAATGTTCAGGCCATGTTCAACGAATGCGCGTGCGGTCGTATCAACCGTGAAGAGCTATGGGTGCCATCGCTCCCATAAATTCCAATTGACCCATCCATGCATAATCAGGATTGTGTGAGCGAAACGGATTAACCCACCCTGGGTAAAAGCAGCGCCACTATTCGATCCGCAAGAATGACGATGTTACTCAAGTGGATTGCTGATAGATGCCGGCGCTGGACGCAACTGAAAGCATCGTAGTAGTTGTTAACTTGTCGCACGGTGGCCCTGCCGACAGCGTGGTCACATAAATAGAGAATGGTACTGATTCATTCGTAACAGCGAGTTGTCGTACATCAGAATAACCCGAGAACTGGACGAAACATTCTCACGATGACAAGCCTCATCCGGCATTATCAATCAGTGAGGCAATGGTGTTTACGGGTAAAAGGACAATTCCTAACAGGTACCGTGGGATAGAACGTTTAGAAAAAATAAATGTTCCTTATCAAATAGAGTTGGGTTGGTGGACTTACCATAGACATGCACAAAGGAGCCGAGGTGTTCACCTGATAAATATATAAATCAATGAATCCAGTGATTTGGAATTTGGGAACACACATTTGGTTGCGTTATGTAACCCCTGGTTAACGCAAGTTGTAAAAAGAAAATCGAAGTTGGATTCGGGTTGGAAACGTTCCTAAGCATAGACACCATTAATTGCCGTACATGTATGAAGGACAATTAGGTTGGGATTTAAATACTGAACTTTCATATAATCTAGCAGTGGTCCCTTGCTAAGCAGATTCAAGGTATCCCGACGTACACCGAATGCATTTTCAGCAGCTAAAATTTACATCAACAAACATTTACCTATACTTCGTATATTGTAATGTTTACGTCCCAGCTGCTCACAAGCTAAATAAGACAGCCTAGTCCGGAGAAGTGTCAGACGCTTTTCGCTCAATTGGAGCTCGTCAGTGATGCGAATTCCCTCCGTCCACTAATGGGGATCGAACCCATGACCGCTGGAGGCAGATGACAAGTAGCCAAGAGCTTAAGCCACTGAGCCATTGGGGAATCGGCTCCTAAATATATATGTATATATATATATATATGCATATATATATATATATATGTATATGTCCTTTGCGGATTACCCAAGTTTGAGCAGTTTACAGTGCATAAGCTCGTGATAATTTCGTACAACTTTTGCGCTATCTACAAGGGTTAGAAATAACCGATCCGAAGTAAAATTCGTCACTGCATGGGGCAGCATATTATGACTGTGTTCAGAAATAAGAGAACAAATTAATCCAAAGTATGTGGGCAAAGAAAAACTGAACAACTCGCTTTGTTCCGTAAGAGGAGAGCTCCGATTATCGCAAACAAGCGTTGTTGGGTCTGAATTATCCTGTTGTACAATCCAACCAGTTAATTGTGAACTACGGAAAAACTTGATCCTGTCATCTACTTTCAACCAACAAGCATTCCTGATGTCTTCAAGATACGCTAAAATTGAACACGCAAACGCCTGTGATTGAATGGTATTTGGTGGTATATTTTCTTCGTGCGTTGGCCACAGCTTATGTTCGGTGTACAAATTCACTCCTTATCCGTTGTCTTAACTTTTGTTACGCAAAGTCACAGCCGTAGTAAGCTCGTTCACTCACATCCCCACAGAATCCGAACACTAGCACAATCGAGCATCTAGTAACGGTAGATGAATTAATGTCTTACTTCTCAAGTTTGCACCACTCAGTTGATGTGAAGAGAGGTCGAAGGAAGTTCAACTTCGATGCTTGTCGATCAGAAACGTTTAGTTCATGGGGCAGACTACTGTTCGCATCTCATGATTGCTGCTACGTCGGAGAATGAAGTGTGATGTGAATGGACCCACGTATGGTGCTCAGTATTTAAATGTGGGGTGCTTCTTACAAAACACCATGATAGGTATCTAAACGCAATGTAAATCGTTTATGCTAGGCTCGTTGGAATTTTCTGTTCCATTTTCATTGCACCATAATGGATGACCCTTAATTCATCATTGTGCCCAGCGTGATTTACTCATAGTTGTCAGTTGGGAGATGTAATCCCATCGGAGCGTAATCAAAGTGAGCACAAACGAACATATTCCATTTTCTGCTCTTCAATAGGGACAAAGATTACAACATAGTGTTGTTAATGTGGTCGAGACCCGTTGTCGTTCTCAGTGTTTGTCCTCTCAATCCGCTGATGGCATGTAACGACAATGAGAACACACTGGGGTACAAGTCGTGCGGTTGACCATACTGAGCCCCCTTTATTTTCATGTGTTGAACACGCACGATTTAGCTAATTCGTCACTGTTTTCTCCAAATGATTTTGTGAACGGAATTCTGACTGCTGTTTTGCGATAGTATTTTGCTGCCGGATAACGCAGTATCATTGTAAACGATTCCGAGAATATCAGAACTGCTTAATCTGGTTATCGGTCGAGAAACTTTCAGCGCTGCTTTGTGAGACTGGTTTTATCTCTTTTGAACGCTACGAGTAGAGCAATCTTGAATACTGAAACAAATGCGGAGAACCTTTATCCGACGGCTGCCTAACAGCTGAGACACTGAAGTTAGAAACTGGTGGCTTTCACAGCATTTTGCAATTCGTTATTAAGCATTCGGGTAACTGTCATACCCGTAGGGCATCCGAAGATGGGGAATGCCGAAGGACAATTAGGAACTTCTTCATTTCAGCTCAATCACATACGCTATCTTGGGTGGTGGTGATGGCGTGAGGCATGTCGAACTGATAGGAGAATATATCAACCAGGTTACTCGAACAGTCGTTTCGTGATAAAGTGTTAGGGGTGATCAACCGTAAGGGGACGGTAGAAGACCATGCGAATCAGGCTAACTCATTGCGATTTCAGACTGCTCTATTAATGGAAGATTTAATATTGCTATGTGGGTTTGTGGGATAGTAAACAGTAGCTTTGCAAGGCCTACAACATGGCAACTACAAATATGATATCATTAGGCTCCGACTTAAAGCGTGAGCGCTCCGTGATCTCGATGTGACACATCGTTGCACTGTTGTATGGCAGTTACCACTCGTAGATGCAATTCCAATAGTCATTCGTAGGTCCCAATGTCTGATGTATCAAGCACATGAGTTGGCTATGCATTCCTGTGTAAACAGATTCTAAAAGTGTAAAGGAACACAATAGTCCAGGCAGGACTGTTGTTACTAGTTCTAAGTTTTGGCCTCGGTATCACAAGTAAGGAGCTAAAACCAGCATGAACAATCACGGTGTCCATTCCTGTATGTGAGAATGACGTCCCCGCGAGGTCATCGGTATTCAGAGGGAACCACATCGATTGAACGAATGTCAGGAATGTGATTATGACTGGATAATGCATTAGAAGATGCATGCAAAACATCTTTACTCGTCTTAACTTTACAACGCCAACTGAACAAACCACTGAGTTGGATTGTCTCGAGGAATATATCATTTATTTAACAAGTTAGTCTTTATCTGAATCCCAGTACTTTCAAAAACATGTGCACTTCATTTCAAGAATCGACGCGCAGATGTACGCGCTTGTGGTGCAGTTCTGGTCTTCGAATGGTATGAGTGGGAAGAATTATCAGATTGTCGCAAAACTCAGGTTATTATCCGCAAACTGATCGCAATATGTGAGTGACTCTGAATTAATTTGGACGCGACGCGCTTGAGAACAAAATATTAAGTTGTGAAGGACTTGGATTTCTTCAGGAGAGAGATCGGCTTCTTTCCTAACGAACCATTCCCGCAATAACGGAGTGTTTGGAAAACTAGTTTGCTCGCACATCGACTGACCTACAAATTGGCTATTTGCACTTAGCAACCAATCAAATAGGTCCGACATGCATCAGTACATTCTGAGTACCTGATTTCAGAGTTTAAGGCTACTGAGTATACACTTCTTCCTCGGCAAACTCCTGTCATAGCTTCAGGCTTCTTTACTAGAATTATACGATAGTCACACTTCCAGAAACATTGATAGAAAAATAGTTTTTTGATCACTAAAAGAACTGCTGCTACCTTTGTGAAACCATAATGTGCACCATGGTCCCTCTACATCTGCTAAACCGTGTCCGCTATGACCAATAAATATAATCCTTTTTATGTATCATTTAACAAGTTATTTTACTGTGTGCCATATGATCACAAAGAGTTACCGGAGCGCATGGTGCCGTACTTCAAGGTGATCTCTTGTTTTCTGAGCATTAATGCACCTGCTTCCAGCTGAGCGCGCAAGTAACCTTGTGTTCTATCGGTATTGTTCTCCAACGATCTCGTGATTGGCACAGCTTCTACCGTTAGCTTCTTACCGGATGACGCTCTGACGTCACCCACACGTTATTAATTCTCTTAGTAACTCAGGGTGATTGAATATTCCGAGGCAAGCATGAGTAATTAAATCAGTGCAATGCCAACACTGTACGACGGAAGCAGATGGATAATCGCAGTTGCGAAACCTTGTGTCCACGTCATATATACACGTTTTTACACTGGTCCATATAATCTCATAGGAAGTAGAATCCATTGCAACGCTATGCGTGGAAGCTTACTGTAGTCCAGAGCCGGCAACACAACTGTGTGCATCTGGTTCTCTACACCAAACCAAATCTGTCAGCCTGTAGGTGCGGCAGCTGGGCTTCTTGTGGTATAATGTCGGAGAAGTTTTTAACTACTGTTAAGTAGTAGTCGATCAACTAATATAAATATAGCACGGGTTTATTTGCCCTCGTCTTCGACAACCGATGAGTAAGTGATTGGATTGAGCTCCATAGCAAATCGTTGATTATGTGAGAAGCGTGGCAGGAGGGCAGGGGAAGGCCGTCCGCCCCGAGCAGCATGTGACACGAGACGGTATTTTCAGTACCGTCGATTTTTCGGTACCAAATATTAAGGGCATGATTTCCAGATAAGCTGAGTACTTTATATCTTAATGTTACTCTGTGTAACCAACATCACCATTGCCCCACGTGTCACTCCTGTGCAAAAGTTTTTCAAAGTGATCTCCTTACTTATCCCATTGTGGTCACTTTCACCACATGTATGTGTCCCAAACGATCATTAATTTCACTGAAAATTAATGTGCACTCTACCCACTGTACTCACGGACGCCGCGGATTTTTGCTTTACCGTGCTGGATTCTACTTTTGCTTTGGAAATACTGTGTTATACGTATTTTCTCTCTGTGAATTCTGTACCAATACTTTGCTCTTGGTATATTTTGCCATCTGTGCGATTTTGGTGGATATTCGCTGGCTACTGTCGGAGATTTCACTGATTGGCCCAACTGCCTTCCGTGTCCGCCAGCTTGGATTTGTTCTACTGCAATCGAACAGGTGTCTGCCAGATCACCAGCTTGACCCACGGCGTTTGGACTCAACATACCAGTACAGACGTTGCAACGAACGGCTTCCGCAGATCTGACAGTCACAATGGCACATACTGGTTGCCCACGGAAAGCTAAGCCCAAAGCTTCCGAAATGAACGTGGTGTAGACAGAACTGTGTAAAACTTGTGCGATTTGGAATAGAATTCAGAAACTGCCGAAAATACTTCCAATCTCGATGCTCACGCCTTAGTCTCAGCCACATAAACAAGTTTAATAGTACGACCTATTCTCTCTGGTTTTGCACTGAGTGTGCGTCCCTTCCACTCACCAGACGTATAACTTTGTTGGCGCAGAAGAACGATAGGCTGACAAAGATTGTAGAGCAGGCAGCAGCCGTGAAAGCTGTCACACATGAACCAGACAAATCAGTGCCTCGCACTCCATGTTCAACATCCAGCTCCAATCCAGTACAGCGTAAGAGTAACGATCCAGATTTAGCCACCCCGACACTAGCGTCTGCTCATAAAGATGTGTTCGCCACACATTCCTCAACAGAATCCCCCGCCACACTAAACACTGTTAGAGGGCCGACAACCTACGCGTCCGTTGTTGCTACCCATGTGACGGAGGCACCTCCCATTACTGCGTCAAGTCGATCCGCGAAGACAAACTCCAGCATCAACAGAACTTAGCGGCGAAATTCAGTACAAATCCCAAGTTACTGTATAGACACGTCAACAAGCTCCGCAGAGTGCAACGGAGGATCCCGCTTTTACGTGCAACAGATGGTCCTGCGCAAACTGCACAAGATGCAGCCAACGTGCTTCGACAACAATTCATCCATACTTTCCGGAGTGAACCATCATTTCATCCGCTTTTTACACAGCTTCCACCGCCACCTGGGTTAAAGCACGTATAGTTCACGACAGCCAATGTGATGAAAACGCTACTGTCATTGCGCGTGCACAGCTCATCTGGCGTGAACGATATCAAA
This sequence comes from Dicrocoelium dendriticum, assembly GCA_944474145.2. NCBI lineage: Eukaryota > Metazoa > Platyhelminthes > Trematoda > Plagiorchiida > Dicrocoeliidae > Dicrocoelium > Dicrocoelium dendriticum. Next base: position 17,014 of record CALYDF020002936.1, on the reverse strand, counting down.
CCGAAGGCGATGGAGACAGCGGCCATGAACTTTGCCGAACAATTAGCTCGGTTCTTTCAAAGTTATCTCGACGAAATGCAGGTTCCCACAATGTGGAAACATGGACTAGTCATTCCTATTTACAAAGTGGTAATCGTTCGGAGCCCTCGAACTACCGTCCAATCACTCTCCTCCCAGTTTTCTTCAGAGTAATGGAAGGTATAATTGCAGAGGCGCTCATGGGATATCTTGAGAGCAACAACATCCTAGTGTCACAGCAACACGGATTCCGCCGAAATCGATCCTGCACTACAAACTTGCTGCTAGCCCGAGCAAGCTGGACAGAGTCAGCCTATGCCAGAGTGGGAGTCGAGGTTGTCTACCTGGACTTCTCGAAAGTGTTCGATCGTTTGGACCACCGCATTCTCCTGCACAAGCTTCGAAGATATGGAATCGGTGACCCAATACTCGGTTGGATCGGCAACTTCCTCGCTCAACATCAGCTGAATGTGAGAGTCCGCAGCTCCATTTCCGACCCAATTGACGTCCAGTGTGGCGTGCCTCAATGATCGGTAATGGGGCGACTTTTATTCCTCACATTCATTAACGATCTTGGCAGTGTACTGGAGTCAAATCTCACTATTTGCAGGCGATATCAAAATTTGGCATGATATCAGGATATCGGATGATCACATAGCATTGCAGAGCGATTTCGACAGGGCTTGTGCGTGATCATCCGACAACCGGCTCCAGTTCAACGTGACCAAGTGCAAAGTCCTAAGCATACGCCTTCAGCTTATCTATGAATATCGACTAGGGGACCAGCAGTTACAAGGTGCTTCCCAAGAAATCGACCTCAGGGTGATCGTGCAGGACGAGCTTCGTTGCTCGAGACAGGCTGAAACGACATTACAAAGAGCCAGTCAACATCTTGAAATCTTACAGAGGGCTTTCGGCAATTTTGAGCCATCGATCTTTCCGCAAATGCTAAATGCCTACGTGAGGTCGCACGTGGAATATGCGATCAAAGCGTGGCGTCCGTGACGCAAACGCGATGTCGGTGCACTTGAAGCTCAACAAGCTAGAGCGACCAAACTCGTTAGAGGATTGTTTCATCTCTCCTACCAAGTCAGACTGCAGTCCCTGAGATTGTACAGTGGTGAATAACGACGTCAGCGAGGAGACCTAATCCTGGTTTACTTAATACTGACAAACTCAACTCACCCATGTCGCAATCTGTTGCAGCTGAGCCAAAATACTAACCTAAGAGGCCATCATCTCAAACTGGCTACGCACTACAGTCGACTTGATTGTCGACGACACGTTTTCTCCTTTCGTGAGTCCCAAAACTGGAATGCCCTTCCGACTTACATTATCCTTGCCCCTAAATTAACGCCTTTCAACAACGCCTTGATGAAACGCATTCCAACTTGCGGTACTTGATATAGTCCGTTCCACTTGGAGGAGGATATAACACAAACCTAACCATGTGCTAAACGGCCCTCTCCACAACGTGACGGTGTGGATACATGAAGAAGTGTCCATGTGATTAGCCGGGATGTAGCTAAATTGGATGAACCTACCACATCTGTCAAATGAAGAAACAAACGAATGAGCGTTGTCGTTTCCTTTTTTAGTTTTCACGCACTTACTGAAATTTAACAGCTCTCTATAGTATTTTGCGTGTGCACATCCCATTCGCACTTCAAACTATCGTTATGCAGTAGTGCATTTATCTCGGTGGACGCTTGAAATAACCATTTACTTATTCGATTATTCTTTAAATTTTTGCTCCAACCATCCTACGGGACTTGTCAAACACATGCTATTTTACCCGTGCTAAATCATTGTTCATTGCAAGCTGGCTGATTGTGTGACACCTATTCTGCCCCAGTCATGGCGGAAATTTTGTCACCGCCCCAACGGCCGCAAACGTAGTTGCTACGCCACCGCGTTCTATTCGGTACATCTTGTGTAACAAGTTCAATGAGTATCTTACATACCGATTCGATTACTTATTTGACAATCATGTCAAACCAATGGCCAAATGATAGTCCCGTATACTTGGGTTCAAGGCGGTCACATTATTTCGTCTACAATTCTAAGAAGAGAAATCCGAAGACAGACTTGATACGACGATAACATTCCATGCATTATCATCGATCACAAACCTGCAACTAATAATGAGCATAAACGGAGCGATATGTGGCGATCGATTATTGCACTTCATGCTAGCATGGTAGATTAAATATCACTATCAGATGCTTTTGTACGCACTACAACAGGTGCAAGCGGATGATGACGATGGCCTCAAGGAGCTTGGGAGTGTGAGTCTTTGCTTGTACATGAGAACAGTGAATGCTATAATGGGGTAGATCTAGTGGCCAATGTTAGGCAAATGTTTGCTGATTGCCGAGGCAATCCTGTCACTCGAGTCAACTATATCCGTTGGCTAGGATTCCATTTGTAGAGAGCGTTGAAAGGTGGGATTTCGATTAGATGGAAAGACAATCGTTACAAGTGCACTCAGACAACCACTTCAAATACGGGTTATATTCCCACAGGAGGAAGATGGATTGCACACTCCTGACAATTCCCGAAAGAATAATCAGCTGCCCAATTTCGTTCCGGATACACCTTGGCTCTTTTGAGGGTGGCTTCAACAAATCTCCTTCGGATAACGTCATGGAAGTCATTATCCCTGGAAATAACCTAATATTTAGGACCTCATAATGGTAGTCGTTATAATGTTCAATTTATCAGTATGTGTCGTTTCTGCTTCCAAAGGACTGCTATTTCGCTCACGCTTCTCTACTTGGTATGTTGTGCTTTGCTTGCATCCACCTACCTTGAAAAGTTCAGTTAGAGTACAGCTATATAATGGCTAGTTTTTCGAATGCTATACACACGGGTTCATGCATCTGCCTGGTGTTGTATGGGCCTGCGAGAGTTAGGGTAGGGTGCAGATAATGGTCAAACTGAGGTGGTCTGCTAACGAAGGCGACGGTCAATGATTAATTGTGGCAACAACAACACCAACAACAACAGTGATACCGTTCTTGTTCCGTTAACAAGAGACTGCTATGTACTAATCCATGACGGCCGACGTTGGTTTAACGCAAACGAGGCCAACCCAACTCAGACTGGTGGAAAGGCTGGTCTCGAAATTCGTTACTTTGGAGCTGCCCCCTTCCGCCCCACATGTAGCTTCAGTGGATCACATAGAAAAAGTATGACTGATTTCCAGTATGTCTCTCAAGCTGGCGTGAATTTCGACTCTTTGTGCAGGCGGTACGAGGAAGTTTTCCCGGTTAAACGGGCATATCGAGATGGCGAGACGAACATGCGTGTAGTTCTGCGGAACTTGGAACTAGCAGTACATGATCTTTACATGACTACTATCCTCTCGATGGTAATAAGTTCGTACGAATTTATCAATGTGATGCAGGATTTAAGTATGTTTTGTAGAGGAACCTCTTCCCCGCTTCACACTCGCTACCATTGCTTCCAGATATTTAAGCAGGACACCAACGGTTTGCACAACTACGCTGACATTGTCAATGGTGAATGCGGTCGTTTCAAGCTTGCTTCTTTCACTGACGATCAGTTCCAATGTGGGACTTTCCCCTGTGTTTATGTATCTGCACGCAATTCTAATTTCCGAAGTTGATTACTGGCTAAGTCCAATTTGGGACATGAGCTGGTGCGGTTGGTACACGATTGATAGCATTTGCTCAAGCTAAAGCGCGGTTCGGAAGTGATTCGACATACTGACCGTAAATCTCGACATGTTACTGTGATTGTTTCGGCCTGGCTCAAACAAAAATCGCCATCGCTTTCAGCCACTACTAACACTGTCAGTGCGAGAAGCACTCATGCGCTTGGCGTTACTGTAGCTCCTGGTGCTACCATAGGTTCTACTCATTTAGACAACACCAATGTCACCGGCGTTGCAAACTGGGACCTAAGGAAAGGCAGTGCAGTTCGGTAGTTGCTTATAATAGCAGATCAGCGTCAATTCTAAAGCCGAACGCTAAGACGATTAGTAGGCTATCCAGTCTGCTTGGACGTTTGGATAGCTCTGCATCTTTTGAATAACAACTCCAATTCAGCTGGAGACCGCCTCTGATATCACTGTCAGCTTGTGGGGGTTTTGGCGCTCGGTTGATTGCCCTACGTTTCAGTCATCCAGCTGGAGATCCACCGACACTTGTGGTGGATCAATGCATTAAATTAGGACGATTCATTTCTTAAGTGTCCACCAGTGCAAAAATCCTTGAAGAAATCTGCTGACTAGATCTCCTCCAACCTGACTCATTTGAGACACTGGTTCTCGTGGATTTCCCGAGTTGTCCAATGCGTAACTTGGTGCATTCCAATGCCCCACCCTCGAACCTGGCTTGAGTGATCATCTATCGATTCTCAAACGCTTTTAAGGATGGCTTCAGGAAATGCTTTAACTACGGCCCGTAAGCCTGCCAGCTTTCCTCCATGAAGCCAAGTGACCTTCGCTGCTCTGCTGCTCCTTGCTGAAGAATTGGATCGCTCGAAGTAAATTCGTGTCCTACAACCTGTTCCGTATTACGAGTGGGCGGCTCCTATCGTTAAGATCAAGTAGCCTGGTGGATGCGTTCGCAAATGAGCTAAGCATTCAACCTGAATCAACGCTACCTTAGACACCAATTGTTACCCTTATCAAATCCCAGAGCTGTTACTCATCTAGCATACTAGGGGTACTTGCATTGTCAAGTTAGAGCTGATGTAAGCGCATCTTCAAGTCACAGTGACCTCTGAATCTCGGGAACTTCTGCTGATAAGTAAACATTTAGGTTTCTTCATACACACCAAACTGCCGTTTGGTGTGAAGCCCACCCTATAGGTTGTCCAACACACGCTATGATCACCAGGCTATCAGATACAGCGGCGCCCCTGTGTGACATCGTCAGGATCAATAAACAAATGGATGGTTTATTCTCACTAGGAAAGAAAATGCAGCAAACGAACCTGAGAATGCATCACGCAGTTCACAATCAAAGTCAAGGCGCAGGCATTCCTTTCCGAGCCCAGAAATTCCAGTCCTTCCTTACGTCAGTTATGAATCTTGGATTCCTTTCTAGGTTTAGGGTCGCTACCCGAACTCTGAAAGCTTCCGCGCCATCTGCCAGGCGCTTTGTCTGAAGCATGTCTGTACTCTGCTGTCATACATTGGTGTGATCAGGCACCATGGCGCTTCCTGCTGATTATACATGACATCCGTACTCCAGAATCGTCTCCTGATAGAGAACGCAATGTGGCTATTAGCAACAGGCTGTGCAGCTACACTTGCCAAGCTTTATAGCATGCTCACCTCAGAAGTCTTTTATCTGCGTTGCGATCCCCACGTAACTACGTTGGTCGCAGTAGTTTCTTTCACATGGTGTTTCTAGTTCCACAATGGTCATATGAGATGCCTAGTCATGACGATCGTCAACCCGTTTCCGGATGTTCAGTGGACGTCTGTTTGAGTGCGTAAAGCATCCCGTTCGTTCGCTCAGTCATATGTGAGCAGGTTTGTTGTTTCGGACCCCCACTCGTACCTATACGCTTCGTTATCGACTAATTAGTGTATGCACTAGGCGTGCGCTCCTGCGACCTCGGTATCTGCACCGAACCCATGAGCAGTAGTCATGTGGACATGAGTGAACGATGCTAAGCTGGATTGCGTGCTCTGTTCCGTTGAGCGCCCATCCGTTTGTCGGTGACCTTCATGAGATTCTCATCTTTGAACGGCATCTCAGTCGTCTCCAGCTTTTTAGAACTAATGTTTTTTCTGAGTTCGGTTCGTTGCTTCACGGAAGCGCTGGAAGAATTAATTCGGATCGCCATCGGACTGTAGCGCTTCCTTATGTGCTGATATTGTGACCGGACTAAATGACAAGTAAACCCGATGTGATAATGTCCGAACTAAAGAGCGTCTGTGTGAGATTAATGAAGAACCATAGGAAGACTGGCACTGATTGTTGTGTGGACGAGCTAAATGTATTGGTTTGAGAGACGACTGTCGTGTTCTTTCCCACATTTCCCGTTTGAATTCAGGTGTGCCCTGACGAGTACCTTGGTTGCACGCACAATGTTCTCATTCGAATATGTCATCAGTTAATTGCCATTTCATCGCAGCAACTTTTAAGTCTGCTACTCCTCCACATGTCCCGAAAAGCACAAGACTTCATTTTCGACATGTTTGGGTCTCATCAGTAGCGCGCATTCATCGGCTTCATCAGGATCCAAACCCATCTGCACATTATCAATGTTAACTTATTATTGTCTTGCCACCTTGAGGATACTACTTTATTTCCTCCAAACATGCCCATAACAGCGTTTGCTTCCGAGGGACAAGGTGGATTGCTTATCGCCATGCAAGCCATCAGCAGAGAAGAACCGTGTACCTCGATATTTGCGTGGAAGACCTCAAGTGAATACATTCCTGTGACAAACCCAGAGAGTTGGTCAATATTCGCACGAAGAAAGGCTGCAAGTCGAGAGAACACCCAGGATTTCGGCATAGACTTAGACAGTCGGCCGAAGAAATTTTCCGGCACGGCTAACTAGCGCTTTCGCAGTATCAGTTCGTACTGCCCCTTCATTAATCCATCATCAATGCGACTGAGAAGGATGTCCAGATAGGACAGACAACTGTTCTGTTCCACTTCGCATAGTAAGCTAGCATGCGCACAGGTGAGACACTACCAACTGTATGAGATGCCAATCCGACGCAAATAAGGCCAAAAATATCACTGACATATCGTTTATAGTACGGCACCTGTGCTATTTCCTTAGAAAGGCTTCTGTGGACACTGGACAGTGGGACAGTGGACAGTGGGTCAGTGAGAACAACACCTACGGGACAACCCACTACTATGCCATCAATTTGAGGGTACGTTAAGTTCTGAGAATGAAAGTCCAATTTCACCGGGCACAATGGTATTGACTCTCTCAAAAATGCGGTGGGAATCGGTCACGAACAACAAGTTTTGGCTAATTCGCACACGTAATCCACCGTCTGATGTAGTGGGACGTACGCCAATACGCATTCCAAATCCAAAAGAATACTTGACTGTGTTACAGGTTCATTTTATCCAGGTCACCAATTACTTGCAAGGAATCTTTAAGATTCTACGGACCGACAGATAAAGTAACTGTAGTAGTCTATGGGCCATTTTATGCTGGGGCAAGTTCATAATTGCGAACACCAGCCTGAGTGTCACTTTGCTCGTATGTGCCTTTGGCGAGCCCTACAGATGTGGAAAAATGCTGCCATTTGGTTTCAAACTATTAGAACTATCATAGACTATTATCAAACGAGGAAAGTGTAGCAATCCAGGTGAAGAACTATGCATGCTTCGAGATTGGTTATGTCCCCCAATTGCTTGAGCCGTTCGAATTTACTCGCATCGTTGAGTATGATGCTCCTTTGCTGATCATATTCGTCTCTGGATCATGAACACCATTGTGAAACCTTCATCTGGTTGCATTTCGACTACGTCCTTAGCTCGTAGTTCACGTAACGCCTGCAAAACTTTAGCTGTGATAGCACATTTTTTATTAAATGGGCCGTTTTAATCTCGCGGCGATATCGGTTAACTTGTTTCTGAACCAAACAAGCCTATCAGGACTGTTTGCTTGAACCTCCTTAAACTGAGCGAAATAGTTCTCAAAATAGGCTTCATTAAACTGTACCTTCAACTTCCCAGATGGGACCTTGTAATTAAACCTACACGATGATCATTCTAAGGGCAACGTATCAGGTTGTACGTTCGATAAGTCCTTCACGTACTTGCTGGGATCAGGAACAATTGTTCCTTCTCTTGGTTATTCGTCAGGGGACTTTATGAAGGAGTAGATCGTTTTCGCTTCGTGCTGGGGCTTTAATAAAAATGCCATACCTCCACTAGTACGTTTCTGGACCAGACGTTATTAACGAAAAACGTTGAAATCAAGGGAGTAACTTTTCTTTGCTGGCCCTTAAATCCTTTATTATTGACAGCATTGTGAATCCGTCGAGGCGGCAATTTGAACTGACTGCATCGCCTCATCTCGCCTCCGCCGATTTTCTATGAGTTTGCATTATTTGCTTTTGACCCAATATTAAAAGATAACGCAAATTTCACTTACAAATATCCTACGGGCTGAGGACACGAGATGCGGAATCTCGAGAAGTCCTATGAGGTAATGAAATAACAAGCAAACATACCGAAGTTGTTTCATTCAGAGCGAGTTCCACATGAGATATCAATTTACTATTTAGACGTAAAAAGAAGCTTCTAATGCTATAGCATGTAGTTAATTGGCATAGAATCAAGGGTGCTACAAGGAACGCCTAGCAACTAATAACCGAACTTGGTTAACTACGGTCCTTGCGTCCAATGAAACCAATTCTCGCTGTGTTCCTACTTTATGGGTTGGTTCTTTGCGATTTCTGATGCTGTAACTCACTATTCATGGTCATGGGGCAAAAGGTCTAAATATTCGTTGGGTTTTTGCTTTATATATATATATATATATATATATTGGTGCGGTGTTGTTGGCTTCTCTGCTATGCGAGCAGTCGGGTATAAAGTTACTCGAAAATTAACACGAATAAAAGCTGTAAATGTCTAAATTTGTCCAGTTAAGCAATCCGAAATTTCCCCTGATACCATGTTATTGCGGCTCCGTTGTGTGTATCCGGGTGGAAGCAGCATAATCTCAGCGCCCAGTTAACTGTTAACGGTAGTTTTACTATTTGATAAAATATTGATATTTGTGGGTCACATTTTTGTGTAAACGATAGGTAGCTCATCCGTTTGCTTTCGCACATCACCTGCCCACTTCGACGAGCTTGCGAAGAAGATGAGGTTTGTCCCTCACCCCAAAGGAAACAGCGTGGATAGTCCAACTTTTAGGAGTCAAACCAAAGATACATATGGCTGTTTTGGTCTTCCATTCTTTTTGGTAGTACGCGGGTCGTTTCGCTTCAGTTGGCGTGAAGACGGGAGTCATGTCGGCTAACACAGAGACCAAGTACTGAGCTAATGGATTGCGATGGATGTCTTGTTGGTAATCGTAATAGTCCTTCAAAGGACGAAACGATGCGTGAATTCTACTGAACACGTGAGCATTCCCTTTTAAACACAGTCAAAAGAAACATCCATTAATGCATTAGGCTTGATGAGGTGTTGCCTTGGACATTCTGAGTGTCGGCTTGGTAACCAGGTCAGTGACCACTGGACTCCTGCTTCACCCTACTTCTGTACAGATCCACTTGACATCTTGTGCTCCAGTTGTGACTGGAGAGATGACGACACACACACCGCGCCAGGTGAGGGTGGAACACAAAGTGCCTGCTGCTCGATACCGCAGCGAAATCGTTTTTCGTTCGAGAGAAACGTAGGTGGCTGCAACTGAGCTTTATATGAAATCCCAAAGGCGGACGATGAACTCTCGGTAGAAAAGTCAGCTAAAGATGCTTGCATCAAGCAGGGCCAAACAGAAAAAAGTGACCACTACACAAACTGTTGTGGAGTCATAAATTTCAAACCCTTTGGGTTGAGTATCGGCAGAATGCCACGTAGTGTGGCAAAGCAGTATTAAATCCTTCTGTCGGAGACGACGAGATGAGCCAAAGCTTTCAGACGTACTCAAACGCAGTTTTTTCTGTTGGACAACACTTTTACGTGGAAGCGCTGAACATCCTACCTAACGCATACGGCAGGTACTGAGGGAGCTGAATGTGAGTTTGCATGCACTGAGAAGAAGTATGTTCTTACTTATCCCGGAAGCATCGGGATGCATGAAGGTAGACTGGACGAGGGCGGTAAAGCGGTTCATCCTACCTAGTTCACTAACGACGTGATTGTGTGCTAACATGAAAATGATGATGCCGTTGTGCTTGTAACTCGTCTATTGGTTTGCGAAACCAGTAAAAGTTGACTGATAACGCATCGAAACTTAAAGAATACGAATGAATACAATTGTGCACGAACTTAGTTGATTTCACTCTGCGTCGAATTCGAAAGTTATGCCTATGATATTCAAGCTGTAGGTGTGTGTGTGTGTGTGTGTGTGTGCCTGATGTCAGTTTCATTTCATCCAGAGTGTGTTTCAGACGGCACCAAAATTCTGTTTTGATATTGTTATTGTCGAAAAATGACACTAGCTGATATATGTGGTGCGAACATTCATGAGAAATATTTCTTGCACAAAGTTAATGTTTAATCATGGTTGCAGAAGAGACAGAATTGAAGTTGGGCTGTGCAAGTGCATTCGTTAGTTCCCCTTCGTCATACAAAAATACAGCAGCTACTTCACGCGAAGATAGCAAGTGGTCATTTGCGCATCTTTGTCGTGCTGAAGTGTCTGGCGGTTGGAGAATTTTGGGAACAAGAAGGCTCAACCTGAAAAGCACCAGCATGAAGATATTCATGGTTGATTGAATATTGTGAACTCTGTGACGAATGTGAGCGCCAACAAGCAATTCCTCAGAAAGTGTGTGCATGTTGTCCTTAGATAAAATCCATAGAAGACGTGGAGAATATTTTAATCCAACGGATAGTCGTTCAGTAGCTGATGTTGGTACCTTCCAATGACAAGGAATGACTTGTAAATGAGTCTCTGGTGACAAACCGTAAACAATGGAAACACAAGAAACACTCGCTTCGTTTTGGAGCAACGACTCAGTGGTTGCCGAAGAAATTTCTTAGAAAATCTTGGATGAGGACGACATCTCAAGGACTTATGGTATGTGCTGGTTGGTGAAACTAGTGTGCAGTGAACACTCCATGCAAACTAAGAACAGGCAGAGCGGTATGTAAAACAATTTCGGGTCCACCACATGCCAGGCCCTGTCAGGAAAGCGCCTACACAACTTCAACTTAGATGCCTTGTTCTTCAAATGGTAGAGCCCAAAACGCTACTGGCTGTTAGCAACAACGCTTAGGCAGAAGCCTACTAAACATGATGTTGCCATTTTGTAACATGTGCAAGGCTCGCTATACCTGTATTCGCACAAAGCATCAAATTTTACTTTACCGTGTGTCATTTTTCTGTAACTCGTGATGCTCTGTTAGGTATATTCGGCTAAGAAACTATCCAAGTAGATTTAGACGAAGTCGATGCAGTCTGGGGAACAACACAATGCTGTCCTATGGCTCGTAGTGTTTCTCTAAGTATCTTTCGGTGTAGTGTATTCGAACAGAAGTTACGGAGTACTCAAATGCCTAGTATTGTAAACGACCATTCGGAGAATGAGCTGAAATGCACAACCATGATAGTGAAGCGTGCCACGTCTCAAATGAACCTAGGTTACTCGGGGATGATCCAGGACCAGGTACTCGGTCGCTCAAATTCGGTCAGTTGTATTCACAGCTTCAAAGATAAGGGTTTTGCTTTTGGTAAGTTGTCGCCGAGTAAGGTCAGAACTCGCTTTGCTTGCGACGTTGCTCTATTGACAAAACAGATTTAGCCATATTGACAATACCCACAGTATGTAGGCGCCTTGTTCGCTGACCAGCTTTGCTCCAAATTGAGACGAGACGTCATTGCACATTGCGTCTATGTAGTAAGCGCATGTCACCCAGAAATCCCTTGCCTTCCTCGAGGACATTTTACACCGGTAATCGATCCGAGCATCAGATACTGCGTAGGAATTTGAGAATGATGGGCCCCTAGTATGGTTTTTCTCCATCCGAAAGGGGTATGAGCTGAGTGCTTAATCACCAAATGTCATGTCCGCAACACTTATCTATCGCGCTGCTGCCTTGTGGGATTCTTCGTTTGACCAAAGCCCCGTGGCCGTGGTCCCCTAGGACAAGCCACCTATTTCCGCCTAGGCAACCGGGTAGTAGCACACCTAGTGACGAACCATGGAACCCAACAACTACGTTTAACCTCTTCCGCTCTCATGATAATCCAGTGCGAACATACTACATCAAGGTTATAAACATCGGCAAGCAATGTACCTACCCTTCCCTTGTGTCATTCACCCCATTGTTACTTGAATCTTCAACGGTCAATAAACCCTACTTACAACAATGAATTGTTCTCTTAGCATCCGTCACCTCAAGCACATAGTCCTCGGCAGGGACGTGCCAACTCCGAAGTCTTCCACATTCGCTCCTGCAACTTGGAATGTAGTTCAAACTAGCAACCTACAACATATGCACATTACTGCAGATCTGACAGGAAGCTGGACTTGCACGCATGCCTGAAAACCTTGAAATTACAGCTGCTGCTTGACTGAAGCACCACTTCAATATCCAAATACATTCTACCAGATGGCTTCACCACACCAACCACCCAAACGCTTCCATCTCTGCGTTTCTGGTGACGCCTAGTCTGCCGCACTTTGACAAGTTGGTGTCATGATCACCGCCAGTATTAGAGCCGATCCCTTGTCCCTTGACTGGATTCCAATCAATTGTCACTTGCGCGCTATGTGGCTCCGTGGTTCTTTCAAATTTAGCAGACATCCAGTTGACAAAGCTGCTCATTTGTGATATCCGCCTACGCAAGCACTGACTGTAGCCCGTATACAGTAACGGACCAGTAATATCAAAATCGTGAGCAGCCCCTAAGAGCGGCTAATACAGACATCATTATTATGGCAGGAAACTTAAACTCACGTGCCGGTCGGTTGCTACCACGTGAACGCCACGTCGTAGGACCGCATGGATATGATGACATCGGCTCTGACAATGGAGTGAGATTACTCAGTCTATGTGCTGTCCGGCAACTTTCTTGTCCAACTGGATCTTTTGGCACTCGGAACGTCACTGCCACCTGGCGCCGTCCATCGTCAGTCGAGTGCAGGTCACAAATTGTGCACATAGCCATAAGCAGCAGGCGACTAGGAGGCACATGCGATTGCCGATCATTATAGCAACTGAGGTTGATAGCGTTGAGGCGTTATTGCGTGCGACAGTTTGCATACCTTTCGGTGGCTCACCTTGGACCAAAATACACCACTCAACGAGCTGCAGGACCAATTGTAGAAAACGGAGTACCAACAGAAGCTTTAATAAAATTTCCCTCTCTGTCGTATTCATGATGTTGACGAATATTGGTCAGGTTTGCAACCAGCCAGACTGTCTGCCTGCTTGTCAGTTTGCGATCGCACTCGCTACACAGTAATAAACTGGATCTCAACAAAATCTTCGGAACAGTTAAATGGTCGGTGAGCGGTGACCGCCGGTGCACAGCACAAAGAATTGTGCCAATAAATCTCTCAACAGTTGACCGTGCAACCTTGTGGTTCAAATGAGTTGCTCAGGTGGAAGCCGCTGCATCGTCTGCAAATTTCGATAGTTTGTTTTACCTAATCAAGGTAACCAATTGCAATCCAGAGGCTATCCGGCAGAAAAGCTGTGAGCTAGACAACCCAAAGGTCATCAACCTACAAATATGCTTGTAACACTGGGCAGAGAACTGTTGTATCTCATTATGCACACTAGGCCCCTGCGGTAGGCGCTACAACATCACCCCCTCCCTAAATGAGCGCAACAGCATGGGTGACAGTCGAACTGTTAGGCACACCTATTTGGACCTCGTTGCTGGACATGGACTCTGAGTTTGGTTGAAGGGCTGAGTAAAGCTATTTGGCATTAACTCGGCGGCTGCGCGCGAGCTCACCCGTTCTTGGCGCTAATGTCCGAGTAACTCTGATGGGAAGCGATAATGCTGGCTGCCCTTTACATGTCTGCCTTTCCTTTCGCCGGACTAACGGGCCGGGAAGCAACAGCATAGATTTCCTTTCGTAAGAGGAATGATAAGGACAGCGACACTCCAGTTGGTGGGGATGGCTGTTTTCCTTAGCCGACATAGCCTCATTTAAATTCGTGCGTAGCCTCCTGCCGAATATTCGTTCCCCTGGGGTGCGATCGGTCGCTCTGTGGTGAGACAAACAGAGCATCGACTAAGGTATCCTCCCAATGCATACCGGACTAAGGTGCTATTTGTACACATCCCTCTAGCGAGCGATTTGTGAGCTCACTCATTCCGTTGACAGCTGGATTGCATGGGACCGTTCGTACGTGTGAAGTTATAGGAAATGGAACACGTAGTTTGTGCACTGCTGTCGGTTGTCCGTCACTATTTCTTCGGGAAGCCCAAATCTAGCAAACAGATGTTACAACCAGCTTATAACGGTTGAAGTGTTCAAATCGCCACAAAGGTGAATCTCAGGCCACTTACTGTAAAAACACGTGGTCACCAAACAGTTTCTCTTGTGCTGTGGTGCAGAATGGAATGGTCCCATGATATCAATCAACACCATCGACCAAGGTTTCATTGGATGGATATATCGATCGGCTTAGAGGTTTTGTCGGCGTTCTGACACGCATCGCAAGACCGGACACACGCAGCCGCCATTTCAGTCATTTTCGGCAACCGAAGGTGTGCTTGCAGTCGGCGCTTCCTTCATACGATATCTGGATGTCCCTCGTGTGCAGATTGGATAATTTTTGACGTTAGTCTCTGTGGAGCCACGTATCTCGATCCCCGCATAATGCAACCATCAATGAAGGCCAAGTTGTGTCGTCAAACATAAAACGCCCGTAGTTCACTACTGAACTTCGAGTAGCGAGGCAAAACTTGAGAGAGGTAGCGGAAATCGGCTTGTACATTTGTGACACTTTGTTTAGCTTCTTGATGCTCACTTGAATGTAAAGCAGAAATCATGACTTTTTCTTCGTCGTCCTCATTCTTATCGGAATCCTCTAATGGAAGACGGGGATAAGCTATCTGCCATTTGGTTTTCTGAGCTAGGGCGGAATGTGATTTGAAATACATAGTTCAGAAAACGCACATACAAGCGGTCAGTTCGCATTGTCTTGTGACCATTGGTTCCTCGACAAAAGGAGGGTAGTTAGAGCAGCCTGATCTGCACTCAATGTAAATCTCAAACCAAACAAGAATAGATGCATTTTTTCACATAGGCGATGGCCTCCCTTTCACCGGCAAGGTTTGAAACCTCCGTAGGGGATAAATATCCAGAGACATAGGCAATCACTTTTTCCTCTTCGTTATGCATCTGCGGCAGGATCGTTCCTAAACCGAAGTTGGTCGCGTACTTCGAGACGAACCTAGGGCAATTCTCATCGAAAATGGCCAGCAGACTGTACTGGTTGTGATTACACTGCAGTTTCTCTTTATTTGTTTGATTTCCGTTACCGATCTTTTTATACCATTTGTTCAAATTCACCCGTTTTGAATACAACAATTTCTACGCGCTCGCGTCGTGCTGCTTTCGTTTGCTGCTGCCTCTGCTTGTGCTGCTGTCACGTCTTTCCATTAGTTAGATTTATATCTTCGGACCACTAGTCGGCATCGGAATAACATCTTCTGAAAGAAGAATTATGGCGCAAGTGTGCTTGATTTTTCTTCTATTTCGTGTTTTTGCCTAAGATTGTATTTTGTCTCCTCACTTGAACTCATTAGGTAACGGTCCTCTACAAGACCGCGATTCAGAACCCCAGTCAGCGGCATTTTCCTTTGTCAGCATTCTCAAGGGCTCCTCTAGGGTAGCAAAATCAGGCAAATAGCGTAAGTTGTACGAGCATAGACCAAGAAAGTGCTTAACCTCAAATGCATTCTTGAGTATGAGGGCTTCTGTGATTGTGGAGTATTGGCGGCGCATGGTCGGATTCCATCGGATGATAAAATGTACCCAAGGAATTCGACTTCAGTAGCAAAATATGTGCAATTTTCATGATTAAGATGAAGATATAGGCTCTCCAATCGGTGTAATACAGCGCATAGCCTTGAGCCGTGGCCTTCTCTTGCAGGCCCGAAAACTCAAATATCATCCATGTAAGTGACTTGTCCCGGTAGATCTGCCAGCGAGTGATTCATGAACTTTTGCCAAGCTGCGGGAGCAGAGCTGAGCCCCATTTACAAAACTTTATACTGAAACTGACTACCCGATGTCAGAAAAGCAGTCAGTGGTCACGATTCTGGTGTCAATGGCATGTGGAAAATGGCTTTCTTCAGTCTAATTTTGAGAAAAATCGTGCGTCAGTTATCTTGACTAGCATCTTATCAACTGTTGGAAGAACGAAACTTTGCGATCACCTCCTGATCATGCAAAGCCTTCAAGTCGTTGCATATGCGCACGGTACCGTGACGATGGGATACTTTCAATCGGAACAGTTAATTGGCTCTATCAGATCGTTGGCTACCATCGCCTGTATGGCTTTCTTTACCATAGCACGTTTCCCCAACGGAATAGGACGTGGCTGTGATATAGAAAACGGCTTAGCGTCCTGTTTAAGGCATATGCTATGAGCGGCAGCTGGAATCCTGCCAATCGTCTCAGTAAATAATGTGGGATACAAACCTTTAAGCACTGATGCATTGAGTGTCATGATACGCATTCGATCGATAGGTGGCGTTATGTTAAGAGCGACCATAACTTTTCGTCCCATCAAGGCTGGGCTGTCTTCAGATGCCACGTCTACAGCAACGTCGGATACGACCGATTGTAGACTAAGTTTCCCCATTATATATCCACCGACACACACAGGGGTATTGGTGCAAGAGTCAAACTTTATGAAGTGGGATGCAATGGAATGTCATGTAAGTAATTGACATAAAGGCTAGATGGATTGATTGTTATTGGCAATGCAGAATCTGGTTCCATTGCCACTGGCACAGTGGGGTGTGGGCAATGGAACGTAAGTGTACGATTGTCAGAGGAGGGGAGATTGGGCTCCATGAAGAATGCTTGCAGATTGTCCGGCTGAGGAAGTTTTCTGACCGCAAAAATATCTACCTTAGCGGACGCAGAAGGAAACTCAGTCGATGGTTATTCAACTAGTGCTACGCGGCGCGAGAGACAACACTGGACGAAGTGGCCCCGCTTACCACAGTTTTTGCGATGCACTGTAGGGGCCGGCACCATGCACCTTGCGCTTCAATTAAACTGCCAAGTACATTTTCCTGTATGGTGCTTAGCCTATCCACAAAATCCCGTTACCGAAGCAGAAATCGGAGGCGCAACCCAAACGTGAGAGAGTCACGAACC